>VSMD01007220.1:0-105049 GCA_008750895.1 Mirza zaza | reverse complement strand
TTCTTAGGATTGAGTAATATTCCATTGTGAGGATATACCACATTTTAATTATCCACTCATGAATTGATGGGCTCTTGGGTTGTTTCCATGACCGTGCAATAGTGAATTGTGCTGCTATAAACATTCGGGTGCAGATGTCTTTATAATAGAATGTCTTATGCTCTTTTGGGTAGATGCCCAACAATGCTATTGCAGGGTTGAATGGAATTTCTATTTCTAGCTGTTTGAGGTATCTCCAAATTCTTTTCCACAAAGATTGCACTAATTTGCAGTCCCACCAGCAGTGTAGGAGTGTTCCTGTCTCTCCGCATCCTCGCCAGCATTTGTTGTTTTGGGATTTCTTGATATAGGCCATTCTTACTGGGGTTAGGTGGTATCTCATTGTGGTTTTGATTTGCATTTCTCTAATAATTAGAGAAGTTGAGCATTTCTTTATATGTTTGCATGCCATTATTCTGTCTTCTTTGGAAAAGTTTCTTTTCATTTCTGTCACCCATTTCTTGATGGGATTGTTTGATTTTTTCTTGTTAATTCTTTTAAGTTCTAGATAGATTCTTGTTATTAGACCTTTATCAGAGGTGTAGAGAGCAAATATTTTCTCCCACTCCGTGAGTTGTCTATTTGCTCTACTGATGGTTTCCTTGGCTGTGCAGAAACTTTTTAATTTGATCAGATCCCATTTGTTTATTTTTGATGCTGCAGTGATTGCCTTGGGAGTCTTCCTCAAAAATTCTTTGCCTAGGCCAATGTCTGATAGGCTTTCCCCCACATCTTCTTCTAGGATTCTTAAGGTTTCATGCCTTAAGTTTAAGTCTGTTATCCATCTTGATTGAATTTTTTGTGAGGGGTGAGGGGTAGGGATCCTGATTTGCTCTTCAAGGCAGGAAAATATTTTAAAAAGAACAAATAATAGATGGAAAAAAGAAAAAATAATAGCAAGATGATGGACTTAATCTCAGCCATATTAATATCACATTACATATAAATGCTCTAAATGCACCAAATAAAAGACAGAAATTGCCATCTAAAAGTAATATTCTTCTATATGTTGTCTAAATGACATCTCATTTTTAAAAAGATTCATAGAGGATCAAAGTAAAAAAAAGTGGTAGAAGATATTCTATGCAAATACTAGTCAAATGAAAGTTAGACTGACTATATTTATTTGTATCATATTTCAGAGCAAAGAATGACTAGTGATAAAGAGAGACATTGTGTATTGTATCTAATAACAGATGTTCAAAATACATGAAACAAAAACTAAGAGAACTGAAAGGAAAAATAAACTGAAAGGAAAAATAGACAAATGCACAATTATACTTGAAGATTTCAACATGTCCCTTTTTTTAGTAACTGAGTTAAGAAATGCAAAGAAAATCTATAGAGAGAAAACTTGAACACCACCATCAACAATCATGACCTAACTGGCATTTAAATAACATCCTGCTCAAAAATAACAAAAATATATATTCTTTTCAAGTGGAACATTTATCAAAATTTAAAATATTCTCGACTATAAAATAAGACTCAATAAAGGCATGGATTGAAATCATAGAAAATATATTCTCATGTTAAAACAAAAATAAATTTGAAATGAAATGAGAGATATCTAGAAAATCCCAAATACTTGAAATTAAATAATCTGCTTCTAAATACCCCTGGATCTAAAATAGACTTACCAGAGAAATTAGAAAATATTTGAACTTATTATAAATGTAAACACAGTATGTCAAAATTTGTGGGATGTCACAAAAGCAGTGCTTGGAGGTAAATTTATATCATTGATTCATTATTTAAACAAAAAGTTCCTAAATATATAACCTAGGTGTTCACTACAGAAGCTAAAAATGAAGAGAAAACTAAACCTAAATTTAGTAGAGGAAGAACAACAAAGATAAGAACAGTAATCATTAAATTTAAAACAGAATAAAGTAAAAATAATTAATGAATGATTGGTTCTTTGAAAATAATAATAAACCTCTAGCTATACATATCAGGAAAAGAAAAAGAGGAAACAAATTACCAATATCAGGAATGGGGGGGTTACTATAGATAGCATAGAGATCAAAAAGACATAAGAAAATATTATGAACATTTTTATGCCAATAAATATGACAACTTTAATAATGTGGACAAACTCCCTGAAAGACACAAATTTCCAAAGTTCACTGAAGAAGTATGTAGTCCTGTATCTATTTAAAAAATTTGAATGTGTAGTCAAATACCTTCCAGAAAGAAACTACTTCACCCAGATGGCTTTCTTGCTAAATTCTACCAACATTTTATAAGTGAAATAATACCAATTCTACCCAAACTCTTTGAGAAAATAAAAATTAAAAATTTTCTAACTCATTTTTTAATGCCAGAATTACTCTGATATTCAAACCAGACACGATATGAGAAATGAAAATGACAGACCAATATAACTCATGAATATAGATACAAAAATCTTTAATAAAATATTAGCAAATTGAATTCAATAATTTACAGAAACAATTTATAATACATCATTACCAAATGGTATTTATTTCAGGAATGCAAAGTTGCTTTAAAAATTAAAAAAAAAAGCAGTCAATGTAACAGACTAAAGAAGAAAATGCATATTATCATCTGAATAGATGAAGAGAAAGCATCTGGCAATATTCAGCATCCGTTTATCATTAAAATTCATCAAACTGAGAACAGTAAGAAAGTATTGTCAATCTGACATAGAACATGTAAAAAATAATTTCTGACAGCATATTATTGGTGAGAGACTGAATCCTTTCTCCCTAAATTGAGAACAAATCAAGGATACACCATTTTCACTTCTATTCAACTTTGGACTAGAGGTTCTTCAGAGTGCAATAACATGAGAATAAAAATGGCATATAGATTGGTAAGAAAAATGTAAATCTCTTTTTAGAAGATAACATGATCTATATAGAATATCTTAAAGATTCTAAAAAAAATCCCCAGCTAACACTAATAAATGAGTTTTGCAATGTCACAAAATGCAAAGTCAATATAAAAAAATCCACTGTATTTCTATATGCTAAGAACAAATAACCAGAAATTCAAATAGCAAAACCATATCATTTAAAATAGCATCAAAATGATGAATCTCCTGGAGATAAATTTTGCAAAATATGTGCAAAATTTGTAAAGTGAAACCTTCAAAACTATCCTGAGAAGACTAAAAAAGATTTTATTAATGAAATATTTCATGCTCATGAATAGGAAGGCTCAATATTATTGAGATGTAAATTCTTCCCAAATTGATCTATGAGTTAAATGTAATTCCGATCAAAATTCAAGCAGATCATCTTAGCAGAAATTGACATGTTGATTCCAAAATTTATATAGAAGAAGCAAAAGAATAAGAAATGCCAAAAAAATTTGGAAAAAGAAAAACAAAATTGGAGGACTTGAACACCTGATTTTAAGTCTTACTGTAGAGCTACAATAATAAAGATAGTATGCTATTTACATAAGGATAGACACATAGACCAATGGAACTGAGTAGAGATTCCAGAAATAGAGACCCACACATATACAGTCAAATAATTTTTGACAGGTGCAAAAGCAATTAAATGGAAATGATAAGCTTTTTAACAAATAGTGCTAAAGCAATGGGGTATCCATATGCAAAAGAAGAAAAAATATATAAAGTATGGACTCTACTTCATACTTTGTAGTTTTGTATCTATAAAAATTAACTCAAAATTGAATAAGGACCTAAATGTAAGAGCCAAGAGTATAAAACTTCTAGAAAAAATAGGAGATAATATTTATGACCTTGTATTAAGCAAAGATTTCTTAAATTGAAAATAAAAAATATAAAAGAAAAAAATGATAAATTAAGTTTTACCAAAATGGTAAACTGTTGTTCTTCAAAAGATTCTTATAGAGACAAAATGCCTCTATAGGCACTCTAAGGCACTGAGAGAAAATATTTGCAAAACATATATCTGATAAAAGATGTATATACAGAATATATAAAGACCTCTTGCAAGTCCATAGTAAGAAGACAGTCCACTGAAAAAACAATGAGCCCAATGTTTGTACAGACATTTCACAGATGGCCAATATGCATATAAAAGGATGCTTAACATCTTTAGTCTGTAAGAAAATGCAAATTAAAACCATAATGAGATATGTCTGCGAACCTACGAGAATGGCTATAATCCAAAAGACTGACAATGCCAAGTGTTGACGAGGAGATGGAGCAACTCATCCACTGCTGGTGGGAATGAAACATGATACAGCTGTTGGAAAACAGCTGGACAGTTTCTTACAAGGTTAAACATATACTTACCATCTGACTCAGCAATTCCACTTTGAGGTTTTTACCCAGGAGAAATCAAAATATATATTTCCCTTAAAAAACTAGTACAAATATATTCATAACAGTTTTATTCATAATAGTTTCACACTGGGAACAAACCAAATTTCTATCAACAGGTGAATGGATAAACAAATTGTGGTATAACCATACCATAGATGCTATTCATTAAAGAAAAAGGAAACAACTGACATGAAACAACATGCTCAAAAGCATTTTGCCAGGTGAAAGAGGCAAGTCATAAGGGAATACATATTATATGATTCCATTTACATGAATTTCTTAAAAGGGCAAAACTACAGACATAGAAATCAGATGAGTTGTTTCCAGGGACCAAGTTGTGAAGGGAGGGAATTTACCAAAAAGGGTCCTAGAGTGAAAGGAAAGTTCTGTATCATGCTTGTGGTGGGGTAGCACATTTGTCAAAATTCATCAAATTATGTATTTTAAATTGGCGAATTTTATTGTGTATAAATTATACCTCGGTATAGCTGACAAAAAATCAACCCCCATACTGGAGTAATCTTTATAGAAAGCAAAAAAATAGTTGTTTTGCCTTTCTTTCCTTTCACTGTTATTAACTCTGGTACAGGTATTACATGTTATTCATCATGTTTCCTTGGAATCACCAAAAGTGAAGAGGAGCATATTAATAAACAAATACTCTTTGGGAGGATAGTGTAAGCTTCTATTGGTAGAGTGAAGTGACAAGAAAAGTAAATAATAATCAGTCATAATCTAATTAATTGCTAAGTGGTAGAACCTGATGTGAAAAGCTCCGCAGAGATGATAGCTCCTTTGGCTTAAAGTGCTTTAATGCCTCTTGAATCCCAGGTGTGGAGAGAAAGAAGAGGGAAAATAAAAATCTATCAGCAAAGCTGTCAGACACTTTGGGTCTTTGGCTCTCAGAAAGAAAGGTCACTTTGCTGCCATTTCCAAAATGCTAACAGTAATCTTTCTTAAGCAGCAGCAGTAGTTCTATTATCAGCTGAGTGAGCCCCATTGTCGGTGATTGACAAGGTTTCCACCTCCAGATTTCTTCCATAACTATGCTTAACAACCTGGGGCTTGCAAGCTCCTGCTCATGAAGAGAATTCAACAGGGCTTACGAGACAGAATCCCAGCATGGGCTTCATGTGGTGTGCACTCCTTATTACTGCATTCTGCTGTGGAATGTTCTACTCAGAAAGCAAGGCAAGCTGCTAAAGAGAGAGAGACTCTGGAACTAGGAATACACTTGGCATAGCCCCAACACTTTTATTTGTGCCTATCTGTAGCAAGTCCAGGGTGGGTGGATGATTACATTTTTACCTGAAAGTGCGTATGAGGAGATAGGTTAAAAGTCTGTTTTAAAAGAAACCTGGCATGGCCTGGCACGGTGGCTCATGCCTGTAATTCTAGCACTCTGGGAGGCCGAGGTGGGCGGATCATTTGAGCTTAGGAGTTGGAGCCCAGCTCTGTGCAAGAGTGAGACACCGTCTCTACTAAAAATAGAAAGAAATTAGCTGGACAACTAAAAACATATAGAAAAAATTAGCTGGGCATGGTGGCTCATGCCTGTAGTTCCAGCTGCTCAGGAGGCTGAGGCAGGAGGATCACTTGAGCCCAGAAGTTTGAGGTTGCCGTGAGCTAGGCTGATGCCACGGCACTCACTCTAGCTCAGGCAACAGAGTGAGACTGTGTCTCAACAACAAACAAACAACAGTAAAAAAATACCAAAAAGTGAAATAAAAACAGTTGAATTAATTTTGTTGATTGTTTCTGCTGTTGTGATAAGAATGAAATACATATGTACCAGGGAGTTATAAAATATAAATTGTGTAATGTAATTTTGGTGATTCTGCATGTGAGTTAAATGCTTTTATATTTGTACTTAAAACGGGCACTTCCCAATATAAAAATGGTGAAATTCGTGCTAATAATTAAACATTTTAATTTTTGTTAGCTTTGAATCATATTAAATAGCAAAACACCATGACAAATAGAGGCTACCAAAGAAAGAAAAAAGATTTATACTTTAGTACTGTTAATGGTACTTTTTTCCTGCTTTTTGAAGAAGCACCCTACATTTTTATTTTGAACTGGGCCCCTGCAAATTATGTAGTCATGTCCCTGCCATCAGTACTGGGTTCTCTCCCAAGTAAAATGCATCTGTACTGTTTTGCTTGTCAAATATCAGCGATGGAGGGTAGCCACAAACTTTATTGATTTTATTTCTCTAACTACTCAGCTTTCTAACATGGGTTGGGTAGTCAGGGAAACTTTTCTGTTATGTGTAAGGCTGAATGTTTTTTTGTTTAATTTATCAAGCAATCAGTCAAACAATGATGAAACGTTTACACTACTTACTGTACACTACTTATTATAAAAACTTCATAGCTCAGTGGAGGGATAGATATTTACGTGGTGAAGTGATATGTGCTATCTAAAATAAATATGAAAACATACAGAAAAAAATTATGTATTTGTACCTGGCAAGACAATAGGAGGTGTCAGACTTGAGCTGACCGAGCTGTCATGGTTTCCAAGTTGAAGAGTGAAGAACTTTTGCAGATAGTCAGGAGGCTGATGGAAGGATATCATGGGCCAAGGAATATTTTATTCCCATAACCAAATCTGTTGTTGCAGTGTACTATGCTTTTGAGCTGGAGAATTTGTTAGCATCCCTTTATCCTGTTGAGTTTAAAATCATGTATATATTGACAGATATTTTTAGCTTTATGTATAATGTAGGGCTAGTTTTTGTGTTTGTGACAATGTATATGTACATTTCTTTTTTCTTTTTGGTTCTTTTTTTTACCCTTATAGAGATATAGTGTGATGATTTTTTTCGTTTTACATCTATTCTTTTATTATTATTTTTTATTTCAGCATATTACGGAGGTACAAATCTTTAGGTTACATATATTGCCTTTGCCCCACCCGAATCAAAGCTTCTCATTAAAAATATCACAACAACTCTTTGAGCTACACTTGATTAAACTTTTTTATTTTTATTTTTAAATAATTCTTTTTTTATGTGGTATATGTATATCATGGAGTTCTACTCAGCCACAAGAAACAATGGCGATCGCTAGATTACCTCTTGTATTATCCTGGATAGAACTGGAACCCATTCTACTAAATGAAGTATCCCAACCATGGAGAAACAAGCATAACATGTACTCATCATCAAATTGGTATTAACTGATCAACACTTAAGTGCACATATAGTAATAACATTCATCGGGTGTTGGGCAGATGAGGGGGAAGGTGGAGGTGGGTATATTCACATCTAATGGGTGTGGTGCACACTGTCTGGAAGATGGACCTGCTTGAAGTTCTGACTCAGGTGGGGCAAAGGCAATATAAGTAACCTAAACATCTGTACTACCATAATGTGCTGAAATTAAAAAAAAAAGAATGGGATGATATTTTAAAAAATAAAATGTGTTTATACCATTAATTTATCCATCAAGTTTTTTGATATTTGAAAAGGTGTCTTGTATTTTGAGAAATAACCTGCCATCTTTTCTACTGTCATCAGTAAGACAAGATGTATAAAAGTAGTTGTGGTGGCAGTGAGGGGAAAAAAGAATCATTTATGAGTTGTGGAGAAATTCATGAGGACATGGCCCTACCAACAACAAAATGGGGGTTACAATGCGAGACCCACTTAACACCTGGGATGCTTTTGAAATTTGATGTTATGGTGACATGCCAGTGTATTAACTGGGAGTGATATCTTCGAGGGATGAAAGAACACATCTGAAGTTTCTTTCCACCTGTTGTAAGAGATGTTTGTGGTAACTGCAAGGTTTTCTCTAACCTGGGGGGTGTGATGTCATGAAGGTCAGTGTTACTATTCTGACTCAATGGTAAAGTTATCATATGCAGATCAACATAATTTTATATTCTTTGCCACCTTCTCCATTGCCTGTGATAGTAGCAGTGTGAGTGGTCAAGGAAGGGTTTATGGGGAGCGAGGTGAGGAATCTATCAGAATGTGAATGGCTGAAGGGAACACAGTACTAAGGACAGTTTTAGGCTCTCCTTCTCTGTTAATTCTAGTAGCTGTAAGCCCAGCCTTCCCTTCTTACCTGGCCACGGAGCAGGAATCTATGCTCACAACTGAGGAACAGGAAATAAGTCTAGCTGGAGCTGAGTTGGCTAAAGGCTGTAGTTAAACCATGTTCACTTATAAACCTGTCCATGTTGGAGGCCAAGGTATGTGCTTTGAGAGATTGTTTTCCTCCAGAGATAAATGTCTTACTCCCATCCTGCCACTCTCAAAAGAGGCTTTTATAAATGATGTTCTCTCACTTCCCTTTGTTTGGCTTTTAGCAGCAGGATGCCAAGAAACAGCCCACCTCTGGTTTTGAGGGCCCGAGGGAAGAGTTGGAAACATAACACCTGCAGGTGTGGAAGGCTGTTCAGTGACCCTGGTGTGCAGAAGGCCATGAAGAAATTATGAGATTAGAGGATCGAGAGAGTGACAGCAACTGCCTTTCAGCAGCTTTCTCCTGTTGCCTCAAGAATAATTCAACTCTAGCAGACTTATTTAAGGCCTGGGGAAATAGTGCAAAGTGAATAAAGGGCTAAACATGGTTTTGTTCACCCTAAGGTGAAAGGAGATATTTGAGCTTTCTTCAGGGTATTGAGAAGCAGAATGGCTGAGCAAATCATGTCAGGAGAGTAGAGGAACATACTTCCCTATTTTACATTTTTTTCCTAGGAGAAAAAGAAAAATGGATCCACCTAAACATTGAGATCATCTTAGGTAATTTATGGGGAGCATTAGTAAAGCCAGGAAAGCTTGTAAACCAAACTAAACATCTCAAAGTTTTAAGAGTGTGTAGAGAATACAATGAAGAAATAATAAATGAAGATTAATGGCTTACTTAAAAAGGATTAAAACAACTTTGAGTTTAAAATTGCATCTGGCTAACAGTCCCTTATGCAGCCTCTTAACTTTCTATTGCACCACCAATGAAGATACAGAAAAAGACCAAAACTCATAATACCACTAAAACTGGAAATTTCAACCTATTTCCATGATCTTGGTAATCAGGATGATTGGAAATGTATTTAAAAGTGTATTTGGTGAACTTTTAAAGAGTCCAACTCTCTGAGAGAAGATTCTTTCATCCATCACTGACTAACCTTGGTTCAGAAATGCCAAGTTATTATCAACCAAAACAACGCAGAGACCAATGACAGAGTTGCTGCTGTTTGGAGTAATTAAAGTTTCATTATCTTTTCTTTCCCATCTCTTATCAAGAGCCTTTCTCCTGCTCCAGTTTAGGGACCAAAACTCTGAATACAAAAAATCAAAACAAAACATAAAACAAAACAAACAAGAGGAAGAGGAAGGAAGAGAAAGGAAAATCATATAAAAAGCACAAGTTTTGGGCCTTAGGTTTGCTTACTAGGTCCCTTTAGTAGACAAAGCTAGGAAAAAATGTGTGCACACATGCATGCATATATGAAGAATTATGAGTTTATATTGATACCTCAACTGTAACCCGATGGAATTCATTGTTGCTTTCTCTCACTCCATATTGGTATCTCTGTTCTGAGAAGTGGAATTTTTATCAGTACCAATATGGCTATTCAGTTTCTCAATATTTTAATACTTAAAATAGATTCAAATTTTTCATACCTATACTACTAAAAACATAAATCTACTAATAATAGTTCACTATATATTTTCAGTGTTTTTTCTTTAGACTAAGAGTATGTAGTCAAATTACAGTGTACAAAAAAATACTTGGATAGATTCTTTTTCCCCTTTAATTTGAAAAACAGATGTGTTTGTTTCTTTTTCCATTCAATTTTAGAGTTCCCACCATGCTTGTTAGTTTAAATTTATTGTCTATATGGAACATTAAAATAATTCAAAGTGTTAAAAGTATACATTCCATCTCTTATCCCTTCCACCAACCCCCTACCATGTAGGTAATCAATTTCATTAGTTTCTAATTCAGATCTTCTGTATTTCTGTTTATAAGAATAAGCAGATACACATATGATTTTTGTACAAAATATATCATACTATATATAATCTTTTGTATCTTTTTCTCTTAACAAAATATTATGGAAGCTATTTAACATCCGCTGAGAAATTGTGCCTCCAAGAGGTACAGAGAATGTCAATACTGGATTTGCAGCAGAAAAAAGTAAGAGTCATGCATAACAATATTATAAAGCTACAATCTGCCAGCTTGAAGTTAAGCGAAACCTGAGTATATAACTATGGCCATTAAGAATTATCAACATGAAGACTTAAGGTGGTTAACCTTATGAAAAAATTCAGAGAAAAAGAATCCTGTGGTAATCTATACAGATAATAAAAGCTCTTCTCTGTGAGATGAGAATGAGACTGTTTCAGTATCCTTTAGTGCTAGAAGAAAGTGAAGCAAGGTCTATACATTTTGGAAGGGGAAATGTGGAAACAAAGAATATTATACCCAGCTGAGATGTCATTCATCTGCAAAGGTAATAGAGAGATTTTCAAACGTGCAAGAACTCAAGAACAACAGCATGCGTGAAATGCCTTTGAAACTATTACTTATAAATAAAATCAAGTTAACCAAGAGAATAATCAAAACAAGGAACACAGGAATCTGGGAACTATTAAATGAAAAGTCTGGTGGAGATTATCGAACCTATATTCTATTTAAATGTAGAACACTTAAATTTGGAATTATTGTTATGCAACAAAATTTAAGTGTTATAAATGTTGAAAGAAATCTATACATAAAATGCAATATTCATATAATTATAATGGATTCAGGTTAAAGCCCCATTATGATAATTTTCTTATCTTTAAAAAAGCAAGTCAGTTAATTCCTGTTTACTTTTAAAGAAATGGTGAAAAGAAGTGGAGGTGTGAAGATAAAATCTAATAACAAACCATATGCTTTCTGAATTTTGGGTAGAGAGAGACAGAAGAATGAAGATATATATCAGAGATAGAATAATAAAGTTATAGGAAACTGCAAGAAAAAATAAAATGCCAAATTAGGCCAAGCATTCTATCACAACAGTGATTAATGGGATAATATTGTTTTTAATCAACCAAATATTTTATCACAAGAAAAATAAAATTAAAGATTACCTTCATCTATCTCTCATCAAATAGCAATGTATGTAGAAATTATAAACAGGTTAACAAAAATATTCTGAACATTTAATATTTGCAAAATATGCTCTATTTAATTATTTTTGGGTCAAAGAGTACATTTTTAAAAATTAGAAATTAATAAGAAAATAATCATAATGAAAATATTACTTTTAAGACCTATGGCATGTAGATAAAGCTTTGATTAGAGCAAAATGCAAAGCTTTTATTAATAGTATTCATCTTGCTGAACAAAAAAGAATGATAAAGTAAAGAAATTACATTCTACATGAGAAATTAGAAAATGAACAACAAATTAAGCCAAAGTAAAGCAGAAGGAAGTAAATAAATAAAAGAAGAAAATAATTTTTTAAAGAGAGGAAAAAATATCAAAAAATTGATGATCTGTGAAAACATTCTTTAGGGTAAAGGCCAATAAAACAGATAATACATTAGCTATCTTAATAAAGAAAACCAAGAGAACAGAAAATAGTAAATCCAAAGGAAAACAGAGAAATAACCAGAGATGCAGAAAAAATTTTAAAGTTATATAATTCTACTAAAAATACATTTGGGATCCTGGAGCAGATGATTTTCTGAAAAAATGGAAATTACCAAATTGTAAAAAAGGGAAACCTAAACAGGTCAGTAACCATGAAAGAAACTGATGGAATTATGAAGCAACATTTCTTCCCAAACACCATAGGCCTGGAGCATTCGACAAATGAATTCATTCAAACTTGTTAATATTATTGTTCCTGGTAGGCATATTAATTCGTCAGCTGAGGCAGCCATAACAAAATACCATGGACCAATGGCTTAAACAATTTATTTTCCCACAGTTCTGGAGACTGGAAGTCCAAGATCAAGGTGCCAGCACGGTTAGGTTCTGGCGAGGGCTCTCTTCGTGGGTTGCAAGGGCTTGACTTTTTGCATGACAGAAGGAAATTTCTCCTATTGATTTTCTCATTTTATAAGGGTTCTAATGCCATCAAGAGGGCCCCACCCTCATTACTTCATTTAAACCTAATTTTCTCCCAAAGGCCCCATTTCCAAATACCATCACATTGGGAGTTAGGGTTTCAACAGGCATTTTGGGAGGACACAATTTGGTCCATAGTAGGAGGCTGGAAGGAGGAAAAAGGGTTTTAAATGTGTTTTAAATTTATTTAAAATTTAAATTTTAAAGGTTTTAAATGTGTAAGGGAGGATACTGAACAAAGCCAAAGAGTTTGAATATCAGAAAGTATCATTAAGGGGCAGTAACTTGATCAAGTCTCTACTCTTGGAATCAAATTATTAACTACATGAATAATGATGTGAGCATTAACTATATCAATCTATGCAGTTTGGGTTACCTGGGAAACTTCATGTGTATTAGTCATTGGCCGTGGGAAAGGTTGGGCAGCTCTTGTCAGCTGCAGGCAATCCCTGAAGAGAGTCTCAGCTCAGAGCTGTCTGCTGCTGCCACTTTTTAGCCTCAGAGAATAGGAATGCTTAAATCCCAAAGTGGGGAGGTCCAGACAGCATTCCACAACATCCATTGCAATCCACAGCTTGCACTGCTTGGATCCACCTTTTTGCTAAAAGTTCTGGGGAAGCTTCTATGGGATTCTGGTGGCCTCTTGAAGTAACAAGAGGGGAGTTAGTGTGATGAACTACAGTGCTTCTCATTATCACTGATATTTATTGTCTCCTTTTCCTACATCTAGTCTAGAATCATTAGGACCTCTGAGATCTAGGTGGTTGACCTGGTGAGGTGACTCAAACTCTCTTTTCTCCTGGGTCTGGCCCTGGTCACCACCTCCTCTAAGGCTATAGCTGCAGAACTTGTCCATTCACCATTAAACCTGGGCAGTGAAATACCAAGAAACACACAGGTAGAGCACCTTATTCCAAAACAAATCCTTCCCTGTCCCTACTGTGTAACTGAAGCCCTAGCTCCTCCTGATCATCAGCATCAATAACTCCTGTGAAAATGATGGTGATTCCTTTATTTGTCTTCTTTTCCTCTGGCGCTGGGGGTGACTAGATGACAGTCATAGCTTGACATTCTTACTATGTTCCCTGGTGAATATAGTCCTCCTCCAGCAGCTAGAACTTCTTAACACAGAGATCCAAGAGTTGCAGGCATAAGATGCACAAATTCCCTGAGTTGGTTACTAGAAATAATGGTACATCAGTTACTATTAGGGTTATGCTACAATTGTTGATTTAGAGCCATGGTTCTCAATGGAAGGTGCTTTTATCTCCTTAAGGAATATGTAGCAATGTCCGGATACATTTTGCTTGTCACGACTGGGGAGAAGGGCTTACTACCAGTATGTGGGTAGAGCCAGGGGTGCAGAACATCCCATAATACAAAGGGCAGCCCACACAACAAAGACTTACCCAGCTCAAAATACCAATCTTGCCAGGGTTGATTTAAAATATACACTGTATCTTAAAGGATAGGTCCTACCCTTGCAGAGTATTATCTCCAAACAGGGACTTTTGCTGTGCCTTCAATGGGTTGTTACATGCAGAAGCTTTTTGGTAGTGAAGTATGCTATAAAATTGATGAATTCTAAGATCTTGTGTCCACTATTGCACCCCTTTTTTTTGTAAAATGGGTCCATTGACCCCATGTGATATTATTCAGTATCCTGTGCTAGTGGGTCAAAGATGCATTATGGTGGTGTTGACTGAGGTCCTTCAGGGAATAAAAGCAAACTCATGCCAAGTTTGTGTTAGTTCTAGTCAAAGATGATTCGCTGCATTTTTTAGGGGTAAAGGTATCCAGTAAGTAAGGTATCCAATATGCTGCCAAAGGGCTGATCGAACCCTTTGAGGATCTCCCTTTTGATCTTTGTAATTGGCAGGTTCAGCTTTCAGCAACGGGAGTAACTAGATCAGACTTGCTGAGTTGACAGCACCAGGGTGGAAAATGGCAAGGCTGTCTGATGTTAACTAGCCGAGTCATTGAGTCTAACTAGTTATTTATTGCCTATTTTGTAGTGGATGCTCTCTGGTGGGAATTATCATGTGATACAAAGTCCTTCACATTTCATTTCTTCACTCACAGGTCCATCCATGGAAATGCCTCTTCCTCGATATCCTTGTGCTCTGTCTTTAGCTCTTTCTCTTCCCAGGTGCCTGATCAACCATCTGAGCTACTCATCACTGGCCATGTGTTCATGTGCATCGTATTCTTAGGTGCACTCCTCTTTCTCCACAATTTCAATGCACATTATAAGGATTCCCTCTAACAACTGACTTTCAGCATCATGGGGCTCTAGTGTAGTTGTTGTCTGTTTTCAGCTTATATCCACATGCTGCATCAACCAATCCATGCTCCGAGCTTGGACTTTTTATTCCTTCTTCAACTGATTATAAAGAAGCCCCAGAACAAAGAGTGCCCATTCAACAGTGACAGATGACAGGGGATCTGGCTGTCTGCTGGTGAAGCTTGCTTTTGCCATTTGGCCTTACTCATGCTCAAATAAAGATATGTCAATTTCGTCTTACAGTGGGTTGCTGTTGGCCTGACCTGACCTTGTGTCTTGGTGAGTTGAGTCTGATTGAATCCTGATCACAGTGGGCAGCCTGGACACACAGTCACTTGATGCCCCATGTCAAAGCCCATGAAATCTAGCTTATCAGTAAGCTAGATTTCATCCTAAATTTGTTTTAATTGTACAGATTGTGTAACACTTCTGTTAGTTGCCCATTGATCTTGCCCTTAGGGTTGCCATGCTTTATTATTCATTCTATGGCTGGCTTCAGATTAGACTCTACTTGTTGGGATCCATTCTTGCCACTCATTACAATAAATGTGCTACCTTGTTTCTGACAACTGAGTTCTGTTACATGCCCTCCATTATTTTTGCAACCTTGCAATCCCCCATTGCTATCAGAGGGCAAGGTTCTGTAACAGTGTCTCCCACCATCAGCCTTGGCCTACACAGCAAAGCTACCACTGAGCTTTTTCAGTGATGCTGGTGCCCCTCTCACCTGCACATTCCTTGTTGCTTTGGTAAGCGGAGCATTCTCTAGGTCTGTCCTTGAAACATGGTAATCAGATGGGTTTTCTGGCCTCAAGTAGCATTTCCATTCTGGTAAGCCCACTTCTCTTCTTTCATCATCTGCCATGGCAGTCTTGGCACTACTATTTCTTTTAATACAGGCTACTGCTTTTGCCAAGCTATTAAGAGCAACATGTTATCATCTACACATGCATCACTGCCAGGGTTTTAAGCCCTGTGTCACATGAGAGAGTTCCCATATTCATAAAATCTTTCTGACTGTGATTGTTAATTTGATGTGTCAACTTGATTAGGCCACAAGATGTCTAGACATTTCATCAAATATTCTTCTGGATCTGTGTCTAAGGGTGATTCTGGATGAGATTCTAGGTGAGAAGTAATAATACCCTGTTTATATTGTAGGAACTTGAGACTAAAATAAATAATTTTATTAAAATATTACAAATAACTAAGAAATAGGTACCTAAGAAGCTCAGACAATTAATATTTTTATGCTATTTTAACTATGTTAATAATTACTGAACCAAATTTTATACTAAAGTTGGATGGCTATAAACATAGTCCCAGTGATAGGTATTCAAATGCAGTGACTATATTTGTACAACTGCCATTGTACATATTTAATCATATGACTCATCTTCAGAGATCATGGTGTTCTTTACTCTACTCTCATATTTAAATCTTACCTTACTCTTCTAGACCAGCCTAATTATCTAGCCTATTGATATATGTTTTTAGGAATTCTGTGTATATTTGACATTTTTCTTTCCCTGTGACTCTTTCTGTTTCAAGTTATATAATTTTATTTTTACTTAAGTTTAGGGCCAGAGGGTAATTTTTTGAGTATCCCAGTAGCTTTTATTTTCTATTTGCTTTTTCACAGGGCTTCTCTCTTGGCCTCACAGCATTATTGTTAGAAATGATTTTCTTTCTTTTTTTAGTTTGTTTTTAAAATCTGTTTTCCAATTTTCTTTTGAATATGTTCTGAGGAAGAAACCACAAATATTCTGTGTTTTTTTTGTGGTTACAAAGAAAGCCAATTAGATCATGGCAATTTGTTCCAGTGACTAAGTTAAAAGGCCCTTTTGCTGAGAAAGTGGCACTCATAATCTTCCCTATTGCTAGAGTACATGTGTGAGCATAGTGTTATGTCTAGTTCATTTTTTCATCTATAAAACTTTAAATAAGCGACTAGTACATGCAAAATACTGGAGAATCCTGGGAGTATTTGTGTGAGGGGTTGCAGAGACCACCCCTCTTGGCAGATTTGATGGTTTGCTAGAAAAACTCACAGGACTGAGAAGTCATTATACAAACGGTTACGGTTTATTACAGCTAAAGAATGCAGAGCAAAACCAGGACATAAGTGCAGAGGAAACCAGGCATCAAAGGTGATATGTATTAGAATAAAGTACACTACAGCATGCAGCTGCTGTGTTTTATATATCATAGACGAGAACCTTTTAAAGTATTTGGTCACAAAGGTTTACATTTACACAGTAATCAGTCTGCCAGGAGTTGTACACCGTAACGTTCCATGGCTCAGCAGTGAGTAATTCCTAGAAATTTCTTCCCAAATGACATCTTATTAGTAAATGTAACCTGGAAAATGATAATCAAAAGATACTGACACATTATTTGAGTTCCATTCAGTGGTTAACAGTTGGTCCTTCTCCTCCACAGCATCTGACCAGACTGTACCCTTCTGTGATGCCACTCAGGTTTGCAGGTTTTCATCCTGCATTGTCAGGTTCAAAAAGAGGAGGCGGTCTTCACAATTAGAGCTTTGCTCCTTCTGGCATTTAGTCTAATAGGAGACAATATCATTCTCTTCTTCTGAGCCTCTCAAGGCAACAATATAATGTTGCATTTTCCGCATTGCATAAGCTATTTTTTTTTCATTCCTTACTTACAACTACTATTTCTCTTTGTCTCAGTTTGTCATGGATCTTAAACGAACCATTCCACTTTTGGAAGGGGTGTCAAATTCCACTATGGTGCTTGCTCAGGTTGCCAGCAGCCAATATGGGCCTAACCAGTGCTTTGCTTTGAGTCTCTTCTCATTCATCTAGAGCTGGAAACACAGATGTAGAGCTTGGGAGCTATCTCAGTCGCTAAGCAACAGAGCTGCAGTCACTGACAATCCCAACTTTGTCAGATGGGATGAAGGCACCATCCATTCCATCAAACCCTTGGGAATCCTGGCAAAAAAGTTTAAAGATACAGTAACAGTCTCTTGCTTAAGAAAGTTGAGGGAAGTGCAAAGAACTACAGTCAACCGGTATCCTCTTCCACCCACATCTCTTCAGATTCCAGACAAAAGTGGAAAAATCTATCTAGTGGGGACTCAGCCTTGCCTCTCTCATGCTGAGTGTGAGCACACACTCTTGAAGGCATGTAAGGGTTCTTCATGTCTTTATCGCCCCATTTTTGATAACAAATGTTCCAATTGGCCTGTTCCAATTTTTCATCAAACTACTACTCAGAATCACAAGCAACAAGATTTATCCATTTGATGGGATGTTGCTTTTCCCATTATTAGAACCTACGTGTTGTAAAATGTGTTTTTTACATGAAAAAAATATAACTTCAAGGTCCAAACTGATATAATATTTCTGCTCCTGTCCTCTTGTAGTGTTTTGAGCTTTTGTATCTATCACTGAGTATGCAAAATCCAGACCAGAGTAAGCATTGATTCTTTTCAGGACCCATTTATAGCCTCCTGGAGCAACAGGCAGCAGTCAGATATGGTGGCAGCTGTGTTGAATAGAACTGGTGACAGTGGGCACCATCGTCATGTTCCAGTTCCACCATGTTATGGGGGAATGATTTTAACATTTATCCACTCAATATGATGTTGGCTGTGGGTTTGTCATGTATGGCTTTTATAATTTTGAGATATGTTCCTTCTATGCGAAGTTTGTTGAGGGTTTTTATCATGAAATGGTGCTATATTTTGTCAAATGCCTTTTCTGCATTTTGATATGATCATATGGTCTTTGTTTTTGCTTCTGTTTATGTAGTGAATTACATTTATTGATTTAAATACGTTGAACCATCCTTGCATCCTTGGGATGAAGACAACTGGGTCATGGAGAATTATTATTATTATTTGTTTTTATTGGTTGTTAAATTTGGATTGATGGTGTTTTGTCAAGGATTTTTACATCTATACTCATAAGGGATATTAATCTGTAGTTTTCTTTTATTGTTTTGTCCTTTCTTAGCTTTGATATCAAGGTGATACTGGCTTCATAAAATGAGTTAGGGAGGATTCCCTCCTTCTCAATGTCATGAAATAATTTTTGCTGTATGGGTGACAGCTCTTCTTTGTAGGTCTGGTAGATTTTGGCTGTGAATCCATCTGGTCCAGGGGTATTTTTTTTGTTGGAAGATTTTTTATTACTGCTTCAATCTTGCTGCTCATTATTGGTCTGTTAAAGAGTTCTATTTCTTCCTTATTGAGCCTTGGGAGGTTCTGTGTTTCCAGGAATTTTGCATTTTCTCTACATTTTGTGTTTAAGTGCATAGAGATTTTCATAGTATTTACAGATTACAATTTGTATTGTGGTATGAGTTGTAATATCTCTCCTTTTTCTTTTCTGATTGAGCTGATTTGGGTCTTTGGATCTTTTCTCTTCTATTCCTTGCTAATCTTGCAAGAGGTCTATTAATTTTGTTTATCTTTTCAGAGAATTAACTTTTTGTTTCATTGATCTTTTGTCTTTTTTTTTATTTGTTTGTTTTCCGTTTTGTTTAGTTCTGCTCTGACCTTAGTTATTTCTCTTCTTCTGATGGCTTTGTGTTTGGTTTGCTCTTCCTTTTCTAGTTCCTTGAGATGTATCATTAGATTGTTAATTTGTGATCTTTTTTTTGTTTTTGATGTAGTTATTTAAGGCAATTAATTTTTCTGTTATTACTGCTTTGTTGAATCCCATAGATTTTGATACCTTGTGTCCCCATTGTCATGCAGTTAGAGGAAATTTTTATTTCCATCTGAATTTCATTATTTACCCAATAATCATTAAGCAGCAGTTGTTTAACTTCCATGACTTTGTGTAGATTTGAGTGTTTCTCTTGGAATTGATTTGCAGTTTTATTCCTCTGTGGTATGAGAAGATACATGGCAAATTTATATTTTTTGAATTTGTTGAGACATGTTTTATGGCCTAAGATATGCTCAGTCTTGGATAATATTCCTTGTGCTGTTGAGTAGAATGTATATTTAGTTGTTTGTGGGTAGAACGTTCTATAAATGTCTGCTAGCCCCATTTGTTCTAGAGTCCCATTTAAGTCTGATGTTTCTTTATTTATTTCCTGCTTGGTTGATTTGTCCAGCTCTGTCAATGGGATATTGAAGTTCCTGGCTATTGTGGGGCTGCCATTTATCTCTCTGCTTAGATCTATTAATAGTAGAATTTGCTTTATGAATTTGAGTGCTCCTGTGTGATGTGCATAAATATTTAGGATTGTTGTGCCTTCTTGTTGAATTGCTCCCTTTACCATTATATAATGACCATCTTTGTCTTTCTTTACCATTGTTGATTTAAATTCAATTTTATTTGATATAAGAATGGCTACTCTTGCTTTCTTTTGGTTTCAACTGGGTGGAATATTTTTTTTTCCCATCACTTTGGCTTAAGTCTGTTTGGGTCCTTGTGGATTAGATGTGTTTCCTGGAGATAGCAGATGCTTGAGTTTATATTTTCATTCATTCAGCCAGCCTGTGTCTCTTTAGTGGGGCATTCAGACCATTCATATTGATTGATAGAATTGATATGTGGGATGCTGTTCTGTTCGTTGTGTTGGGTAGTACCTTATTGCTTTGTTTACCCTCTGGTGCTATTGTTTTATATGAGCTCTGAGCTTTAACTTTTCAGTGGTTTTACATTGGTGTATGTCTATTGTGTTGATCCAAGTGTAATGCAGTTCTAAGTATTTCCTGCAGGGCAGTTCTGGTTGTGGCAAATTCCCTCAGTGTTTCCTTCTCTGGAAATGTCTTTATTTCTCCTTCATATATGAAACTTAGTTTTGCAGGGTACAAAATTCTAAGCTGGCAGTTGTTGTATTTAAGAAGACCTAAGATGGGGCCCCAATCTCTTCTGGCTTTTAAAGTATCTGTTGAGAAGTCTGCAGTTAGCTTGATGGGTTTTCCTTTGTCAGATACTTGATGTTTTCACTTCATGGCTTGCAGGAGTTCTTTCTTTGTGTTGACTTTGGCCAGACTGATGGCTATCTATCTTGGTGATTGCCTCTTTGTGATGTATCTCCCTGGAATTCTTTGAGCTTCTTATATGTGAATGTCTAACTCTCTGGTGAGACCAGGAAGGCTTTCCTCAATTACTCCCTCAAATAAGTTTTACAAACCTTTCATTTTTTTCTTATTCACCTTCAGGGATGCTTATGTCTCTTATATTTGGCTTTTTTACATAGTACCATATTTCTTGTAAGCTTTGTTCATTCCTGTTGATTCTTGGTTTTTTATTTTTGACTGGGTTAATTCAAAAGAGTTCTCTTCAAGCTCTGGAATTCTTTCTTCTGTGCAATCTAGTCTATTCTTAAATCTTTCTACTGTATTTTGTATGTCCCTAAATGAATTTTCTGCTTCCAGAAATTCCATTTTTTAAAAAATATTTGGATCTATTCAGTAAATTTTTCATTCACTTCCTGAATTGTTTATCTGGTTTGAGTTGGTTTTTCATTTTCTTTTGGATTTCATTGAATTTCCTTATAATCCTTGGAATTCTTCATCTTTCATTTCCACATATTAATTTTGGTTGCTGTCTATTGTTAGAGACCTGGTACATCCCTTTGGAGGTTTCCTTTTGTTCTTATTTTCCATATGTCCAGAGTTCTTGCACTGATTCTTTCCCATCTGGAGCAGCTGTCACCCCCTTATTTTGATTTTCTTTTGTTTATATGGAACTTTTCTCCCCATCCCCACTCTTAAGGATATGTCTGTAGCATATGTTAGGTAAGAACTTTTGGCTTTGGTTGTGGGTACTTTGATGGGAGTCTAGGTTCTGGATGGATGCCTTGGTTATAGTTATCCTTAGTGTGGTGGTTTTCCAAATTGCTAATTTTTTGTAGGCTGTAGTAGTGGTGAGCTATTATGAGGGCAGATTCCCTGTCTTTTTTTGATGAGGGAGGATGGAGGTCTTTGAAATCCTTTCTCTTTCCCCAGCTCTTTGGTCTTCTTAATGGTGTGAATTATATTGGGACACCCAGTTTAATCTCTGAGAGAGTAGGTGGTGCTTGTAGGTAAGAATCAACCATACCCCATATGAATTGAGTCAGTAAACATTGTAAAGGGCTACATAGATTGACCTCCTTGCTAGTAGATGATGTTTGCCAGAAAGAACCATCTGCAGTGTTGTTTTGGGAACATATGACTAGCTCTAGCCCCTCAGAAGAGACACTTGAATGCCCAGGTGGTGGGTGGGGCCCTAGAACTTCTAGGTTAGTCCTTATTTTCCACCACAGCAGAGGTGAGTGGTGGAATGAAGCTAAATAGGGCTGGGTTGGATGAGGCTGTCTTCAGGCTCCACAAAAGCCAGTAAGTTTGCCTTCTTGGAGGGTTTGAAGGTCCACTCCCAGGCCACTGGGGAAAGCCACCAGGGAGGGCCTAAAGTGGCTCCATGAAGGCAGAAAATGTTTATCTTTCTTTACCATTGTTTATTTAAATTCAATTTTATCTGATATGAGAACAGCCTCTCCTGCTTTCTTTTGTTTTCCATTGGATAGAATATTTTCCCCTCACTTTACCTTAAGTCTGTTTGGGGACAGGGCCATCTGAGATTCACAATCTGGCTGTCAGGAGCAGGTTTCACTCTTCTCTCCACTTCTCTGCACTGTGGTCTTGTTGCTGCATCTTCTGGCAGGCAGGAGCTCAAACTAGCTGAGTTCCCCAACAATGGTGCTGTGGACTGGGAGCCTCTCTTTCCAGGATCCTACCCTGGGATTACAGTGTGGCCTTCCTTTGGGGGGAGGGCTGCTACGTGAGTGCACCGCAGCTGGAACCTACACTGTGCTCTCTTTTCACTTCTGCTCATGCAGGCTCCCTATCCTCCTGAGATTAGTTCACAAATCTTCCCTCCACACGCAATAGCAATATATTTGCGTCCTGGGGTTATGGTATCTGGCCTGCAGGCCTGTCCCCGGGTCCCCAAAGAGTAATTCCTCACCATGCCAGGGAGAAGCATGCTGGTCCCAAGTTGTGTAATGTCCCTTTGCTTCAGGGTGCACCCTGCTTTGATGGTGCAGCCGGGTGAGCAGCACCAGGGAGGGCTGGTGAGCAGGGAGCTCACAGTCAGAGGACTCATTAATCTGCTGCAGGTCTTTGAGAGGAAACATTTGAGCCCCACTATCGGTGGAAACCTCACTGTGGTGGGCGCACCAGCAGAGGGGAAGCAGCTACTCCTGAGAGCCTCAGCTCAATTGTCTCTCTTACCAACAAAGGGTCGGGGAGGGGCAGGGAAGGAAAAGAGTCTGAATGGAGGAAAGCTGGCACTCTGGTTGTCTGTGTTCCTCTCTCTGGAAGGCAGCCCACCCAGAATGTCCACGCTCTGGGGTCATGTAGATTCTCCAGGTCCCATTGGCCCTTGTGGCTCCCACAGTCTATGTTGGATTTGGGAAATGCTTGTGTGGGAAAAGCTAGATGAAAACCGAGGGGTTGAACCTCTTGGAGGAGGACAAAGGCACACAATGGGTGGAGAAGAATATAGTACCTGCTGTCTCTGCTCAGGTCTGTGGTAATGGGAAGTGACCCCAAGGGGGCTGACATCCTGGTGTTTGTCCTCAAGAAGCTCCAAGTTCACTGGCAGAAGCATCTTTTGTGCTTGTGAGGGTAGAAAAGCTCTCTAGCAGCTCAGGAGCCTGCTGACTGCCAGAGGTGTGTGTGGGTTGGTAGAACCTACACCTACCTACTCTCTCTGCCAGGCTACAATCCTCTCAGTGGTTGACCTCTGCTGATATCTTGTTCTTTCTTTTTCTTCTTATGCTCCACAAATTTTTCCTGTGAGATCTCTGGTAGGTTCTGGTACTCTTACCTCATAATTATACCCATTCTATGTTTTATTTTTCTTTTTCATCTAAAATTTTCCTTCTTCTGAGACTATCTGGCAGCTGATATCTCTGGTCAGCCATCTTGAGAACTTCCTACTGATGATGTTCAATTTTTCTGTTTTCCTTCATTGTTTGTAATTTTGGTATCATATCTAATCGTTGCCTAATCCAACATCATGAAGATTGCTGTCTGCATTTTTACTCTATAAAAAATTTTATTCTTTTAGCTCTTACATTTAGATCTTTGATCCATTTTGAGTTAATTTTTATATATTTGTGTGATGTAGAGGCCCAACTTCTTTGATTTTTTTCATCTAGATATGCAGCTGTTGAAAAGATATTTTTACCCATTTAATTGTTTTGTTATTATTTTTGAAAATCAACTGATCATAAATGAGAGGGTTTATTTCTGGACTCTAAATTCTAGTCTACTGATCTATATGTATATCCATATGTCAATTCCATACTTTCTTGCTTACTGTAGCATTCAAGTAATTTTTGAAATTGGAAAGTATGAGTCATCCAGCTTTGTTGTTTTTTTTTTTTTTGAGGATTGTTTTATCTATTCTGAGTCCATTGAATTTTCCTATGAATGCTAAGATCAGCTTGTCCATTTCTGCTAAATGGCAACTGGTATTTTAATAGGGATTCCATTGAATCTGCCAATTAATTTGAAAAGTACTGCCATTTTAGCAATGTTGAATCTTATCCATGAACGTAAGATGTCTTCTTTAATTTCTTTCAATGTTTGCAAGTTTTGCACTAATTTGGTTAAATCAGTGGTTAGATTTTTCTTTTTGTTGTTTTCATAGAAAAAATTAATTTTTGTGATTCTTGCTACTAATTCTTGTCCTACTTCATTAATCCTGCCTTATCCTCATTATTTCTTCTCTAGTACTATCTTTAGGTTTACTTTATATTTCTTTTTCAAACTTCCTTTGTCAGTAAGTTAACTAAGATAATATTTAATTTTCCTTGTTTATTATATCAAGGCCATAAATATTCCGCTAAGTATGACTTTAGTTCAATCCCACAATTTTGATATTGCTTTCATTGTCATTCAGTACTATGTGTTTCATAATTTGTAATATAGTTTATTCTGTCATATCCATGGAAGTTTTTATATTAGTGACAATATTTTCATAATAGTTCTATCTGAAATCTATTGACTCTTTTCTCATATAGTTCTAATTTTTTCTTCTGTTTTATATTTTTCCACTTATCTCTTTGTCTACTTATATATCTTTACAATGACTTTATTTTTATTCTTTTATTTTTAGTACTGAGAGATATTTATTTTTCTGTTTTCTCTATTGACTGATTGTGTTCCCTCATTGTGATTACATGGCAGTTTGTAATTTTTTATTGATCACTATTCTGGAGGTGGGATAAAACTTCTGAGGGAGCCCCTTGAGCTCTGAGATATAAAAGCATTTCTCCAGAGAATGCTAGGTCTTGCTTTTATCAGGACTACATGGCTCTGGACAAAGTGTTATGTTAATGTTACAGCTTGTGTTTTATGGAGCAATTGAGTATTGTAAATTCAAACTCCATTCCCAAGCTGGGAATAGTCTTTGCACTTTGATTAATCCCTAATGATTTTTTTCTTCATTCAATTCCTAAAATATAGGGCAAGGTTCTTTGCTGCTGCTTTAGGCCAGTGGTCAGGGAAGGTTTTTGCAACTCTCCCATTAAATGGTATTTAAAGATAGGATATATAACTTGTGGATATAATTCTATTCATTTGCAATAGAGAGTAAATAGAGCAATAAAGATATTGCCAAACCTTTGTTAACCATCTTTACCTACCTCTTCCTTAGGAATCCGAAAGTCATACTTTTGAAAACCCATTTATTACATTTTTTCCTCAAAACCAATTGCTCTTCCTATATTTACTAGTCCATTTAAAATAATTACAATCTGCCTAATTCTTGAATTAGCTAGTTGGAGTCATCAGTTCTTCTTGCTCTATATCCTTCTACATCACAGAACTGCCACCATTCACCATCAATTCCACCTTTAAATCAATCTCTTACTTCTCCACTCATCTCTAACCCCATTATCAAGGCCCTAGTTTACATCCTCATTATTTCTTACATGGACTATTGCAGTATCTTCCTAAGTGGCTTCTGTGCATCCAAATTTCCCAATGTTAGGGACAGGTGTGGGTTAGCAGCACTAACCACAGGAAAAGAGGAAGGGGCCAAAAATGAGGAGGCCAATGAATATTTAGAACCTAACCCACGATAGCAGGAATATGAGGTTAGCCAGGAGCATGTGCAGAAACTGGGACCTCATGTCTAAAGGTGACCTTTTCCCCATTAACATACATTAGCATGGTAAAAATCACACCCATCCACGCCATGACAGTTTACAAATGTCATGACAACCCCTGGAAGTTTCCCTATGAGGATAAAATTAGAGAGGACCTTTAGTTCTAAGAACTATCCACCCTTTTCTCAGAGAAATAATGAATATTTCACCTACCATTGAGCATATCATAAAGCGTAGACATAAAAGCAGAAATGTGGTAAGACCCAAGCATCTTCTCCACTTGTGGAGATTGACTCTTTTCCTCTCAGGAAATGTCCTTTCTCTTTCTATTTCTATGTGAAAAAGCCTGCAATAAAGGCTACTTGTGTGGAAATGCTAAGTATCTCTGTCATCTCTCTGTTGCACTGGCCCACCTTGTGATTCTTCCAAGCCAGGAACCAAAGAACTGGGGCAACACCCGTCAGAAAATCAACCCTAACACCCTCAAACTATCTTCCAATGTTGTTTAAGACAGAAATTTGATCGTGTTATCAGCTTACTTCAAAAAAACTTTGGCAGCTCGATATTGTCTAAAGATCGAAGTGGGTATCCACTTTATTTTTCCAACTTCTTTCCTTCTCATTATTCATTACATTTCTTGCCTTGCAGTCAAACTGATCTATTGGATTTCCCCAGGACACTGCATATACAATCACATCTCTTTGTCCTTTGCCAGAATTACCACCTCAAGTCCATGGATAGGTTCTACTAGTTATTTAAGGGCCAAATCCAAATGCCATTGCCTCTGTGTATATTCCCTGTCATATATATGAAATTCATCACTTTCTTATTTATGTTACCATTTACTTTTGCATACCTCCATTTCAGCAGTATCTTAATTATAATATAAACTTTTACATGCCTGTTTTACCCCTTAGAATATGAGTTCCTGCAAGGTCAAAATCATTTTTTATTCATCTTTATCATCTTTATCTCTTTGTTTGACTAGCATGTTGCTTAGAACACAAAAGATGCTCAATAAATGATTTTTAATAAAGTAATGAAATAATGAAATAGCAACAGGAAAATGTTTTCAAATTGAGACAATATTTAATCTTCTCATCTAGTACCTATTGCAGTACAGACCAAGAATTCAGTAGGGGACCTAATTCTAAATGATACCTACTGATATGGAAGTAAAATTAGAATCTTTGAACCTTGTTATCCTCCTCTTCCTTAAAATATAACTAGGAATTCCTGTCTCTCAGTTGCTATGGAACCAGATAAGCAAATATAACCAGCAAATTATTTATGTTAACTAATATTGGTAGGTATTTTAAAAATGCTTTTCTTATTTCAATTACAATCATATTCATAATAGTAAATTTTGAATACATAGACACACAATTTAAAGATCATGTAAAATATTACTATCATTCTTCAAGATAACCAATATTTTGGAATGCATTTATGTAATATCCAGTAGCAAAAGCAAAGCCAGAGGGTATATTCTGTTTTGTATTCTAGCTTTTTAAAGTAATATATCAAAATAATCTAATTATTTTAGATGTATTCAGCTGTAAGTAGCAGAAAGTTTCAAGTCATATAGGCCTAAGTAGTAAAAAAAAAATCTATTTTCTCTCATCACTGATAAAGGTTAAGAGATGACTCTTGGTTGGTTTTTACTCGGCATGGTATCTCCTTGGTACTGGATAGAGAGTCACCTTTCTTGAGTCACATGGAGAGGAGGAAAAGTGGCTAGGTTAACAAAATCAGGAATTTATTCCACAGGAAGAGGAGGGTGGACTGATATCGACATTGGGCAATCTGTAGTGTCAATTACAGTGATTATGGATTTTTCTCATTTTTTAAAAAGAGACTTGAAGCCTATTTCACTTAAAATCACTTTGTTCTCTGATGTTGGACATTTAGATATTTTTCCTTCAATATTTCAATATCATAAATAGCATGATTGTGAAAATCTTATAGGTAAATTATTGTGAACATCCATGTTTATATGTACCATTCCAGATCTAAATTAAGCACATATTAAGCTTTGATTTATATTGAGGCACTGCCCATGGGAAATTTACCCATTCCCACCAGTGATACATGAGAATAATTGTTCCTTTGACAATATTGGACATTTAAAAGAAAACTCTCTTGGCCAGTGTTTTTTAAACTGTGTTAAGGAAAAATAATGCTTTGATAGAACTTGACTTATCCTAGCATGTGTAATGTCAAAAGCTGACATAGGCACTTAATACTTCTTTGATATTATCGATGTTGAGCTTATATCAAGCCCATTGTTTTCTCAATCCAGAGTCTTTTAATTCTCCTTATTTTAACAATAGTTGCACATGTGTCCTTAAGAGTAGTGGTCCCCAACCTTTTTGGCACCAGGGACTGCTTTCATGGAAGACAATTTTTCCATGGACCGAGGAGGGAGTGGAGGAGCTCAGGCAATGATGTAAGCAATGGCTTCGCTCACTCACCCACTGCTCATCTCCTGTTGTACCACCTGATTCCCAACAGGCCATGGTTTGGGTTTTGGGGACTGCAGCAGAATGATCAAGGCTACGTAGCAAACAAAACAAAAGAAAACAAAAACAAATAAAACACTCAAATTATTCATGCATGAACAAATTTTGGAAAAGCCTGAGACCATCTTAGAAAGGATAAATTTTATTGTACTGAATCAGCATCTTATTTCTAACTTTCAAAACATCCTTTCCCTATAGGGGATAATTGGGCCTAAATCAGTAGGAATCATGCTTTGTTATCAGTTGATATATAATCTGTACATATATGCATATGTATATGTATGTTTAATGATTATACATATGTATAATTATTAAGACTTTTTTCCTTGACCATCGTTCTGTATTTTAAATGTTCCCTTATTTCAAATAGGTTGATGATTACTAGGTCAGGTACTAAGTTCATGTGAGACCAAGTGATTTTTACTCTTTGAAAAAGTTGTTAAGACATGTAGGTGCCCCAGTGGTGATAATTTCTTTTTATTCCCCAAGGAGGTCACTGAATTTTAGGACTGGGTGACTATGAGAGTGGGCACAGTATCCCTTCTCAGGACAATTTTCCAGCTTTATATCAAACTTAAGAGTGTTTTTCAGCTTTCCTGCCAGGTATATGATATCATTAGATGTAACAGATCTACACATTTGCAAGTGGTACATTTTTGTTTCAGTGTGTAAAAGTTATTGTAATCCATAGCATAAAACAGCCTTCTCAGAAATCACACTGCTAATGGAAATGTATTTAAAGGCATATATAGAAGCTTCATATTTCCACAGTTATTTTGCTGATTCCTTCCTATCTGGAGCAGCTGTTACTTCTTACCTTTGGATCTTTGTTTAGACAATGACACACCCAGGAAACTATTATGAGAGCAAACAACCTACAGAAAGGGGGAGAACATTCACATGCTACACATCCGATAAAGGGATGATAATTAGAATCTATATAGAACTCAGGAAAATCAGCAAGAAAAAAGTGAACAACCCCAATAAAAAGTGGGCAAAGGACATGAACAGAAACTTTTCAAAAGAAGATAGACTGTGGCCAAGAAACATGAAAATATGCTCAACATCTCTAATCATCAGGGAAATGCAAATCAAAACCACAATGAGATATCACTTAACTCCAGTGAGAATGATCTTTATCAAAAAGTCCCAAAACAATAAATGTTATTGTGGATGTGGAGAGATAGGAATACTCATACTATACTGCTGGTGGAACTGCAAACTAGTACAACCTCTGTGAAAAGTAGTACAGAGATCCCTCAAAGAGCTAAAAGTAGAACTACCATTTGATCTAGCAATCCCATTACTGGGCATGTACCCAAAGGAAAAAGCATTCTACAATAAAGACATCTGCACTGGAATGTTTATATGTTTATAGCAGCACAATTCACAATTACAAAGATGTAGAAACAACCTAAGTGCCCATCAATACATGGGTGGATTAATAAAACGTGGTATATACATACCATGAAGTTCTACTCACCCACAAAAAACAATGGCGATCTAGCACTTCTTGTATGTCCTGAATAGAGCTGGAGCCCTTTCTACTAAGTGAAGTATCACAAGAATGGAAAAACAAGCACCACATGTACTCACCTTCAAATTGGTATTAACTGATCAACACTTATGTGCACACATAGTAGTAACATCCATCGGGCGTCAGGTAGGTGGATGGGGGTAGAGGGGATGGCTATATTCACACCCAATGGGTGTGGTGTGCACTATCTGGGGAAGGGACATGCTTGAAGCTCTGACTTGGGTGGGGCAAAAGCAATATATATAACATAAACATTTGTACCCCCATAATATACTGAAATAAAAAAATAATAAATAAAAGCATATATAGTGTTCCTTTGCTTAGGTGGCTGCCACATCCATTGCTTCACCTTCAGAAAAAATGCAAACAGAATCTGTAACTTTAAAAATGGATTTGTAAAAATTTTATAGTCTTTCCTTTTTGTGTCCTTTCCTTTCTTTCTTCCATTTTTATTGTCTTGTCTCAACTCTCAATAAGACCTCAGAAATCCATTTCACTCTTTTCCTACTAAGACCAATCGGCTGATAGACTGGGAGGCCCATGAAAGCCGCAGGCAAATTAATAGCAGAGCAGGTGCCTGCAACCCATGCCTGGCTGCTTTTGAAATCCTTCTGAAGCCTGAATTATTTGTATTAAGATAGGCCAGCACTCAGGCCCCTATGAGTCAATTCTTTGTAACAGTTGCCAATATTTTTATACCTGAGAGAGCGGCTTCATTCTTTATTATTGCTCAGGAATCAATACTCCCATTGCCCTCACAAAATGCTATACAAGCATTATTGGCATTTCACTTGGCAGTGAAGGGTATCAACATCAATCTCGCCAACTGCACACTTCGCTAACTCTGCTCCACTCTCCTGCATCTATTTGTATTCCGCCTGGGCTGTCCGCGGCTCCTCTATTTGAATGGGAATCCTTAGTGCTGCCCTGACACGTTCTGTGATAAGGAAATGGAAAGGCATCATTTAGCCATTTGCACGAACACTCCCTCTCTCCCCTCCCCTGCTCATTTTGTGCTTGGAGGGTTTGCAGCATTTAATAAAATATCATTTCCCACCACCCTGTGGTTTTCTGAAATTGCCATTTCGGAGCTCTTCATTAATAACCAAATGGCAGCTTCTAATCCCATGCATTGGAAGTCACTGTGAATTTTAAAGTAATTTGTGGGGTTTGAGAATTGCTCTTAAAGTAACGTCTTAAAAAACGAAAACTCACATATGTGGAGGTGTAATATGCACAAAGATGCGTAGTGGAAACTGCACCTGCCTTTGCTCTAAATACAGTACTAAACGCGTACGCTGCCCTGGCTGTTTAGTAAACTGAGTATAGAAAGCTATTCACCGACATGTAAATTCTCCTTGCAGCGTGTAATTTTGGGGCAATATCTAAATGGAAACCAATTATAGGGGATCTTGTCAATCTCACACTGGGCATTATCAATATGTAACAAATATTTGACCAGAAGGGCTATCCAGAATATGTACAGAACTCTTGCAACTCAAACAGAAAAAGGAATATACTCCAATTAAAAATTGGCAATGTCCATAATGAGACACCATTTCACACCAGTTATCTTGACCATTCTAAGAAAATAAAGGAAAGGAAAAGAAAAATCCAAGTGTTGGAGAGGACGTGGAGAAATTGAAGGTGTTTTGCATTGCTGGTGGGAAGTGTAGAGAGGTGCAGGCACTGTGTAAGGCAGTTTGGCAGTTCTTCAAACGTCTAAACATAGAATTGCCATGTAACTCAGCAATTCCACTCCTAGATATATACCCAAAGGAATTGAAAGCAGGGACTCAAACAAACGCTGTATGTCAACGTTCACAGCAGCATCATTCACAATAGCCCAAAGGTAGAAACAGCACAATTGTCCACTAGCAAAGGACTCTTCCCCTCCCTTTCCTCTTCTCCAGAAAAATGAAGTCTTTCCGGGGAGGAATGAGATTGATTCCTTTTTGTGGCATTACTGATCATTTGAATTATTTGATGATGTAAACCTTTAGCTATAATTTTAATCACCTGGAGATCTTGTTTAAAATGTTCTTTTCCTAAGGCCAGGTGTGGTGGCTCACGCCTATAATCCTAGCACTCTGGGAGGCCAAGGCGGGAGGATTGCCTTATCTCAGGAGTTCAAGACCAACCTGAGCAAAAGCAAGACCTTTCTGTCTACTAAAAATAGAAAAGATTAGCCGGGCATGGTGGCGCATGCTTGTAGTCCCAGCTACTCAGAAGGCTGAGATAGGAGGATTGCTTGTGCCCAGAAGTTTGAGGTTTCTATGAGCTAGGCTGACGCCAAGCGCTCTAGCCCGGGCCACAGAGGGAGACTTTGTCTCAAAATAAAATAAAATAAAATGTATTTTCCTGATCCCAATCCTGGAGAGAATGATTCAGTAGTCTGGGATGGAAGCTGAGGATATGCATATTACAAACTGCTAGGAATGACTTTTATACTGGAGGTTTAAGGCCCTGACTTTGTAAAACCATAAGAGGGGAAACCTCAGACCAATTGCATAGTATGAAACACAAAATTTCATCTCATTAGAATAGTGACTTCTGACTATTTGTGTTAGAGTCTCATTCTGTTATTAAATGAGATATTATACTTACTATTGTGCAAGAACTAAAACAGCTTTCCTCCTTTTGGGGGACAGCAGTTTGTAAATAGTAAATACTTGTTAGCACAAGTTACTCTCTTGTTGCACAGTCAGTAGAACTTGGCCACAAAGATATTTGGAGGAATCATTTTGACACCATCTTTAATCCTTGGGATATTACTAGATGAATGTCTTATATTCACATAACACTGGATTTACAAAAAAGTAAATCTCTAAACCTAAAAAGTCAATTAGCTCGCTCAATGTATGAGGCCCTAAGAAATGACCAATAATTTGGTGCTTTAGGCTAAAATCATGACCTGCCCAAGATAATACCGTGTTTCCCCGAAAATAAGACAGGGTCTTATATTTATTTTTCCTCAAGAAGACACCCTAGGGCTTATTTTCAGGTGATGTGTTATTTTTTTTTAAGTACAGTACAACAATTTACATTTATTCAAATATAATTAAGTCATCTTTTTCTGGAACATCATCATAACTCTCCAAACCCCGAATTCCATCCTGAATTTCTTGTGACTCTATTTCCTTTAGAACCATTGGCCCCAATCTCTCATGTGGAGCCATAGAGCTTTCATGGGGCATATGAGAAGGGCTGCTTGTTGAAATGCATGGGTTGTGCAGATACGCAGTGTAGCCACGTCCGTCACTAGGTCTTATTTTCGGGGTAGGGCTTATATTGAGCAAATGCTTAGAAATCCTGCTAGGGCTTATTTTATGGGTAGGTCTTATTTTCGGGGAAACAATGGGATTTTAATATGGATGACTTTTTTTTCCCTCGGAGCTCCTCCTTCCCTCTTCATGGTAGTTTGTAAGAGCATTTATTTGTCTAGATCAAATAAATTGCATCTGGAGCTGCCTTTGTCCCATAGTGACTGAGGACCTAGCTATGTCACTGTCTTTACCTGTCTTCTCTCAAGATATAACCAGAACTGGCTGCATGATGGCTTGGGATTTGGAGTCAGAGGAGAGATTCTTGTCCTGCTCTATCACTTGTTGGCAAAGTGACTTTGGGCAAGTTATATGATTGCTCTGAGTCTCAGTCTGTTTGTCAAAAGGCAATGGTGATGATGATGATGGTGATGATGATGATGGTGGTGGTAATGATGATGATGATAATGACGGTGATGATGATGATGGTGGTGGTGGTGGTATTGCTGCTGACGGGCAATGATAACATTTCCCAGGATTATTGTCAAGATTCAGATGCAGTATTAATAAAATGATATAGTGAGATTTGTGATACTATCTAAAACTGTAAAACACCATAGTTTATTTTAAATCCAGGTATCAGAGTATTTGTAAGCTTTGTATCAAAGATATATATTAAAGAGCCCCATTTTTGCTTCAGAGGACAGATATTTGAAAAATTGTGTTTGTAGTCATGCATATATGTGGGCCTAGATTATGAAATCTTGTCAATAATATTTAATTTCAGAATTGCATTAGTTTCAGTGGAGGTAAATGGCAGTTATTAATTCTTTCCCAGGAGAGAAACAGCTAGGTTTCGTTTGTATTGCTTGCAACAATTTTCTGAAGGAACTTTATTTTCTGAGCCCCTCCTTTCGTTAGGTATAAATGAAAATGGCTTTGGAAAGATAATTATTTACTTGCTTTGTATTTTGGATATCAAAGGTGAAGGCATTTTAGAATTTTTATAAATTATAGATGTTCCCTTTGCTAGACTTTAATTTGTATAAATATTTCCAGAAAAAATGAATCCATCATATTTTTTTTGAAGTAGAAAAAGCCTTGGAATAGAAGTTGGGAGCCTTTAACTCTCCAGTTTTGTCATGTGTTAAACATGTTACGGTAGGCAAGTTAATTAGCTACGGAGCATTAATTTTCTTCTCTGTTGAATGGTTATAAAATAGACCTACCCCTATTTCATGTGGCTGTTGAGGTCAATTAAAATGATATTTGTGAAAATGCTTTATAAATTATCAAGTTCCATATAAATAGAAAATGCCATATTTTTCTGAATCTAACACATTATCAATCGTAAAATGTACCATTAGTTACATTCCACTAAGAACAAAAATGCTGCCCATTAAATTAGTATACAATGTCTTAGTAGTGATGTTTGATGCATAAATGGGTCACCCCAGCCTCTTTTCATTCTGAACATTCTTTTATCTATTCTAAGAAGTATGGCCGTACTGCTTACTTTCAATTGTGTTGCTTATTAGGAAGTAGGCAATCGTTTTGCGTATAAACCAATAACAAAACATAACAATACCCTATATTTTTCTAGATCTAGTAAAGCATTTGATTGTTGCATTGCAAGACAATACAGAATTACAGTCATTCCTCCCACAATGAATATTTGCTCTACTAATCTTAAACATATGCATTTTTTTTGCTGTTTCCATTCCTTTCCTCATATGTAGTAATTGCATGTCAGTGCAATATTTTTGCAGACATTTTAAATCGTAATTAAACTCCATATGTGACATACCAGCAATGCATGTAACTCAATTTGAAGTGACAAAAGTGTGAACAGCTATGTCCAAGCTTGTCCATGTGCAGTTAATGAAAACTGCCACCTGGCAGTCAGTCATTGTAAGACAACTCCTGATTTTAGGGATGTTAAAATGTGGAGAAAAAAGTGTTTTAGAATTCATCGAATATTGCGTTTATGTTATTAGCTCCAGTGTCATACTTGTATTCTAAATACAAACTGAAGATAGCATGTTTACTTGATGCACCTTGTTAATAACAGGAGTGCGAGACTCTTGAAACTCATTGAGTCTCTTGAAGTCCCAGAGAAATAGATACCTCTTTAGTAGAGTCAGGCACTGCATAGAGACATTTGGGTTAACAATAGACCTCCTATACGTATGGTGGTGGTCTCATAAGATTATAATACCATATTTTTACTATACTTTTTCTATGTTTAGATATATTTAGTTGCACAAGTACTTACCGTTGTGTTACAATTGCCTACAGAATTTAGCATAGTTACGTGCTGTACAGGTTTGTAGCCTAGGAGCCATAGGCTATATATACCATGTAGCCTTGGTGTATAGTAGGCTATACCATCTAGGTTTGTGTACAAACACACTCTTTGTGTGTACAAGTACACTCTGTAATGTTCACACGACAATGAAATTGCCTACCAATGCATTTCTCAGAATGAATTCTCATCATTAAGTGATCCTTGACTGTGTTTGCAGACAGTATAGTGTCTGCTTTGTGTCATCTCTTCTATCACTAAACTCTGCCACTTTGCCTTTCTTCGTATTTTTAATATGGCCCAGTTTTGAGACCCTTCCTTTTGATCACTTTTCTCTAAACTCGGCCTCATTATTCAGAGTTCTTTATTGCATTGTATTTATAACTAAACTTATTACTCCAGTTTTGCTTATTAAAAATGGTAGGATGGCTTATAATGTATTAAGACAGATAATGATTTTCTTCAGTTTCAGGGTTACTAAGAATTTGAAAACTTATAAACAAATACTGTATGTACTTGTAGGATAGTTTGCTTTTTAACTGATGATTAAAAATGTACATTAAATAGTTACATATTATTATATTAAATTAAGTACATTTTTATTCTTAATAATTTTTGTTCCTCATATTTTTTAGCATGTCTGTGGTGCCTTCTTTCAACTCTTTCCAGAATGTTGAATTGACAAGATCAGAATCAGGCTCCTGGGATACACTTGTGGTGTTATTTTCCTAGGGCTGCTGTCACATAGTACCACAAACTGGGTGGCTTAAAACAGCAGAAATGCATTCTTACGGATCTGGAGGCTGGAAGTCTGAAAGTAAAGTATTGGCAGGGTCATGGTTCCTCTGAAACCTGTAGGGGAGACTACCTCCTTGCATTGCATCCTTCTAGTTTCTGGTGGTTGCTGGCAACTTTTGGCACTACCTGGCTTGCAGTGGTAGCACTTCAGTCTCTGCTCCACTGTCGCATTGTGCTCTCCCCGCACATCTCTGTTTTCATGTTGTGTTTTCCTCTTCTTATAAGGGCAACCTTCATGTTGTATTAGGTCCCACCTTGATAACTCATGTTAACTTAATAACATTTGCAAAGACCCTATTTCCAATTAAGGTAGCATTCCTAGGTGTTGGCAGATAGGACTTCAACATGTCATTTCAGAGGACACAATTTAACCCATAACATCTGTCAACATTATTTTGTAGGTTGACATCAACTCATTAGTCACGACCCTTCATGTGTACAATAATTCCACTAGCTACTAACATAATAATCTTTCTTAGCATTCAACCCACATTTCCTCATTCTATACAAAAAGATATAAAAAGATAACTATTTGATTGTCAGTTGACTCACTGAAGTCCTCATAAGCTTTGTGTCCTGGATTTTTATGTTAGACAAGTCCTATAATCCTTTCAGAGCAAAACATGAGTGGAATGTGACAAACCAATCTTACACATTTTCTGACAGTTGCTCCCTTTTCCAGGTACTTACAATCCATTGCTTTAGTAATCCATCCTTGCATCCAGTGGAGTAATACCTATAATTTTCCACTTGAAAGTGGGACTGACACTGGCTTTCTTCCAGTTTTCATACTCCTTTTTCCTTCTCTAAGATTTCTCATAAAATAACGGTGATTGTTGAGTGATTTCATTTATAAGTTCTCCTAGAGCCTTAGGATGCAATTCAGCTAAGCCAAATGACCTGAATTCATATAGAATAACTTTACTACCTTTGGATTTTATGTTCCCTTATGAATGTTAATTCTATGGCAGAAAAATAAGAAGCAAAAATAGGAATTTAGACATTCTCTTTTCTTTCTATTAAACATCAGTGTAACACCCTGTGCTGCTTATAATGTTCCTGATCCTCTTTTGTTCATTTTACTATTTATAAAACTACATTTAAAAAACTTTTTTTCATCCTTAGCTCTTGGTGTATGTCTCACTTCATTTTGGCCTTAGACTCCCTGACATCATGATTTCATACACACCCTTGATTATTTATTCTTCTTTCCATTCTTGGCACATGCACTTCCTTCATGTGTTTATTACTTGTTTCTTCCTCCTAAGATGATTTTCCATTCCATAATATAGGAACTGCATCAATAAGACTTCCCAACTCTCTTGAAGCCAACTATTCAGTAGTCATATTTGAAAGCACACACTATGGGACCATGAATTATAATATTTTTGAAACATGCCCCTCTATTTTTTTTTAGGTAAAGATACTTTCTTGCCCCCCCCCATACCCCTCTAAATGTCTCAGCAGGGTACTCTAAACAGGCTTTGCCCAACCTGTTCTATAGTAGGTATTGTGATCTAAGACGATAGGACTGCTTTGTTCTAAGACTTTTATTTCCTCATCACCAAACAAATCCTGTGTGTTTGTTAGAATTAGGTCTAGAGTAGTTCTTCTCAAGTCATTTATTCTACTCCTGGGGAAATGAGACAGAAAAACTAGACAAAAACTTCTCAGAACCTTTATTTTTAGCCATGTGAGATTTGATCCATTTTTATGAACAAATGAAGTCCTCATTGTTGCTATATTTTTCTTGCCTCTGTGCTAAAGAGGAATACCGTCTCTTTGCACGGTTAGCACAGTTAGATGACCTGTATTATTACAACAACATCAATTTTATTTCTGTCTCTTATTATCTCTACTCTCATATTTTCAACGTGCTTCCACCAGTGTTTTAGTTATTTCTAAACAGGAATATATGAAACTGGATGTGTAAAATGGGACACATCCTCTCTTAGATTTGACTACATTACTATTATAATACCATAGATTTCAAGCTCAAAAGTAAACGAGACAGAAGTTCCTCATACAGAATTTAAATTTTCCAAGAATCTTTATAAAATCAATTCCCTGTCTCTGGCTCTACTCAACCAAATTGAGAATAGAAGCAGCTTTCAGGGGCTCTCCTTCTAATCTGGAAGATTAAGCCCTTTTGGGAGGGGAGTTTAAATTTGGGGGGGCAAAAAAAGACAGCATGGGGTGAGATTCCATTTTTACCGCCTTCAACCTGAGGACAGTCAACAGACTCTGGTCACAGCCATAGAGGTGGCAAAAACTCTAATAGGAAACCACAGTTCTCTGGCCTGAGGAACCAGAGAACAGAGACTGAGGCTAACCACAACCCAGTAGTCTAGGAAAGAATCCTAGAAAAGAGAAATCTGGAAAAAGAAAGCCCCAAATCCATGTATAAACTTTGCCCAAATAAGTGAATGATTCCACAGCCCCTATGCTGTGGAATGGAATCTGTTGAAGGAGAAATAATCACATTGACATTTGAGCTGCCAACCAACAGACAGAGTTGATAGTTTAAGCCCAAGTTAATTGCCTTCTTAAAAAAATTTTTTTAACACTCTTCGGAGGAATACAACAGAATCCACATAACATTCCTAATGTTCAGGGTACAATTTCAAATTACTTGACATATGAAAAATTAGAAAAAGGTGACTCATTATTAAGAGAGACCAAAGAATAACAACTCCAGGATGACTTAGAAGTTGATAGAGCAAGAATTTGTAAGCACCTATCATAACTGTGCTCAGTGAGGTAAAGGAAAATATACTCAGGGTGACTGAAAGGATAAAAATATCTCATCAGAATAGGAAGTATAAAAAAGAACAAAATCTAAGTTCTAGAATTGAAGAATAAGATATCAGAAATAGAAACACATAGAATGGAGATGACAGAAGAAAAGAGACAGTGACTTTGGGATGGTTTAATAGAAATTTTCCAATTTGAGCAACAGAGAGAAAAAGAACTGAAAAAGAAGTAACAGGTCCTCAGTGACCTATGGGTCATTATTAGAAAGATAGAAGGGAGATAATAGGGGGGAATATTTGATGAAACAATGTCCAAAAATTTCCCCAGTTACAGAAAGGCACAATTCTATAGATTCAAGCAGCTCAAGGAACTCAAACAGGACAAAGACATAAAAAATGCCTCAACAATTCTAGTCAAACTGATGAAAATCCAAAGGTAATGAGGAAATCTTGAAAGCACCCAGGAAAAAATGACACAATTCTTACAGAGGAATAATGACTTGAAACACTGCCAACTTCTCTTATCAAAAATTATGGAGGCTAGAAAAAAGTGAAAGACAATTTTTACCATGCTGAAAGGAAAAACAAACAAACAAAAAACCTATAAAATGATCAACTCAGAATTCTACATCTGATGAAGCCATGTATTATGTACACAGGTATGCATCAAGGTATAAACTTATTGGACATCTTGCCAAGAACTCAATTACAGCACAACATGTTGTTTAAAAAAATGCTTTACTCAGTGCTACATCATAAGAATGATTGAACTCTTGTCTTTTGATAATCTTTGTTTTCTGTTTGTCCCCATTGTCAGAATGCCTTGGAGCTAGCAGAGAGTAGGTATCTGTTAATAAAAGAATCTTTGACAGATTGTAGAGTAAGTGGCTTCTCAATATTCAAATGATAAGGGGAAAGTTACAATTGGATATCATTCCTGTTAATCAGCAAGTGTATGAAAAGGGAAACAAGTCACTTCATGTGAGAAAGGCAGTGTCTGAGAGCTTGTCTATAAATGTACATTCTTAGTTTCACTGCACCTAACATTGGTGTGTGTGTGTGGTATATTCATTTCTGCTTTCCATTTGAAATAAATCAAGGATGAAGGCTTTTAAAACTGAATATTGAAAACCCAGTGAGGATAATGTCTGATTATTTTTTAATGTTATCTTTAGTATGAAATAAATGAACTTTGTTGAAAAGCCCAAATGACTTATGTTTAATTCTTGGTGTTCTGAATCTTTCATTCATTACCTTATCAAATTTAGGACTTAACATCACTTAGGATTCCAAATGTTTCATTAATTTTATCCCTAAATTATATCTAAGAATTTATATGTATTTTATTATTCAGATAAAATCTTTAGCCATGATATTTAAACATTTTAAGCCAAACATGTCCATCTTTCTTCTTCTTAATTCTCTCTACTATGTCCAGTTCTCAAGATGTTTTACATATGCTTTTTAATTTTTAATTAAGCACAAGTGATGCATGAATATTTTCTTCTTGTAAAATATCAAAAACTCCAGAAATGCACATATAGCTTTAGCTCCTCTGAAGGCATTCTCAAAACTTGGTCCATGCCTTCTGCTTAAAAGTAATGAGAATTATGAGGTCGATCTATCATCCAAATATATTCCTTATATGGACAATTATCTATATGTACCCTATAGAACTGTGGTCCCCAACCCTCCCAACCAGGGTCAGTCTGTGGCCTGTCAGGAACTGGGCTGCACTCACTGCCTCCTGAGCTCTGCTCCTGCCCCCCTCACTGGTCCATGGAAAAATTGTCTTCCATGAAACTTAGGAACCCAGCCATACAGCCCACCCTCTATGCACCAACATCCATGGAAAAATTGTCTTCCATGAAACCGATTCCTGGTGCCAAAATGTCAGGGACAACTGCTAGAAAACATATAACACTTTGTGTATTTTTCTTGGACATACTTTCTTGTGCATATGTGCAAGTATTTCTCTAAGGAGCAATGCAAGTAGTAAAATGATTGGGTCATAAGGTGTGAACACTTTAATTTTTCATAAATAATGCCATATTATTCTCCAGAGTGGTTGTATTAATACAAATAACCTTTCCACTTGCAGGATACTCTTTTACTTACATTTTTGCCAATGCTTAATATTTTAAGCTTTTAAGGTTTTGTCCATCTAATGGGAGAGTCAGCACATTATGGCCCATGTACCAAATCCAGCTCACTGCCCTTTTAAAGCCTATAAGCTAAGAATAGTGTTAATATTTTTAAATGGTTATATTTTAAGTGGTTATATACATATCTATAGAATATTCTCTATGTTTCTTCTCAACCTACAAATCCTAAAATATTTAATATCTGGGCCTTTAACAAAAAATGTGCTAACCCTAATTTCCTGTATAATAAATAGTGTGCCATTGTTGTTCTAATTTGCATTTCCATGATTACTTAGTAAAAGTGAGGATTTTTTCATAAGTTCATTTGACATTTGTATTTCCTTGTCTGTAAATTGCCTATTGTTTAGAAAGCTTGCTCGTGTTTCTATTTTTAAAACTCTGATTTCAATGAACTCTGTATGCATTCTGAATTCCCATTGTGCTGGACAGTGTTGCTTGCCTACCCAATGGTCGTCTTCCCCACCTGTTCTTTTCTACCAACAGAACTGCAGTTCTTTTCTAGGTATTGGGCAGTGATGTACGTCTGGGGATGTGAGCCCTCACCCAAATCCTTATGGAGGGGATGTAAAATTATAATTATTCTAAATCACTGTGGGAATTGCTTGTGATTAGTTCAGGATTGAACACCTGATGAAATGTGTCCAATGAGTATTTATTTTCCCCTCAGCTGACAAAAGGGAGACTGGGATTTTTTTTTATCTCTTGGCAGCCTCTGTTTGCTTTCTTCTCATTTGACTTCTGGAAATGTGAAAACCATCTTTTCAGCATAGATAGCAGTAGCCAGATGAGGTGGACAAGTCAGCATACTGAGAATAACAAAATAGCAATATGAAAACAAGGTGAGTTCTACATTTTGAACCTCCTTATAGTTTAGGCTGTTTTTAGATGAGGTTTCTATTATTTATAGCCAAAGACATCCTTACTAATATACCTAATATTCAATGCTCTTCCCTATGAATTTTTAGAGCCATATTGTCATATTCTAATAACTTGAACTGGTTAGAATTACTTTGCTTTTGTAGATTAACTTCAGCTTGAATAATATTCATAAACTGTTGAATTTCTCCATAAGAATCTCTCCATTATTCCGGTCTTGCTATGATCTGAATGTTGGTATTTTCCCACAATTTGTATACTGGAACCTAATACCCAATGTGATAGTATTGAGATATAGGGCCTTTGAGAAGTGTTAAGTCACAAGGGCTTCATTTTTGTGAGAAGGATTAGTGCCCTTATAAAAGATATTGAAGGAGACTGCCTTGCTCCTTCTTCCATGAGAAGACACTGTGATAAAGTGCCATCTTTGAAGCACACAGAAAGGCCTCATCAGACATTGAATCTGTTGGCACCTTGATTTTAAACTTCCCAGGCTCCAGAATTGCAAGCAATATATTTTCATGGTTTATAAACTACCCGTTGTTTTAGTATGTTTGTGCTGCTGTAACAAAATACCTTAAAATGAATAATTTATGAACAATAGAAATGTATTTCTTCCAGTTCTAGAGGGTAGAAAATCCAGGATCAAGGTACCAGCAGATTGGATGTTTGGTGAGGGCTGGGTCTCTGCTATTACATCCTCACATGGATGAAGAGGTGAAAAGGATGAATTTGCTCCTTCAAGACCTTTTATAAGGTCACTAATCCCATCTGTGAAGGCAGAGCCCTCATGGCCAAATCACCTCATAAAAGCCCCACCTCTTAATACTATTGTATTGGGGATTATTTGAGCATGAATTTTGGAAGGACACAAACATTCAAGCCATAACATTCTACCCCTAGCCTTCCAAAATTTATGTATTTCTTATGTATAAAAAAAATACATTCACTCCATCTCAATAGCCCCAAAAGTCTTAACTCATTCTAGTATCAACTTTAAAGTCTAAGTCCAAAATTCCATCTAAATAAGATATAGGTGAGACTTAGGTACAGTTCATCCTGACGTAAGTTTCCCTCCAGCTGTGAGCCTATGAAATCAAACAATTTATGTGCTTCCAAAATATAATGGTATGACAGGTATTGGATAGATATTCCTATTCCCAATAGGGAAAATAGGAAAGAAGAAAGGGATAACAGGTCCCAACCAAATCCTGAATCCAACAGGGCAAGCATTAAATCTTAAGGCTGCAGAATAATCTTCTTTGACTCTATATCCTGCCTTCAAGACATACTGGGGTGAAAGTTAAACCCCCAAGGCTCTGGGAAGCTCCACACCCATGACTTTGCTGGGCACAGTCTATATAACAGCTTTTATGCCTTGGAGTCAGGTTCCAGTGGGTCTCGCAGGTTGGCATTGCGCGGTGGTGGCTCTACCAATCTGGGGTCTTGGGGGTGGCCCTGCCCCTGTGGCAGTTTACTGCCTGGCCCTGAGGCTCTTTGAGGAATCCTTTGGCATCTAGGTGGAGGTAGCCATGCCCCCAAAGCTCATGCACTCTGTGTGTCTTCAGAGTTATTTGATAGTAGCACCACATAGAGGTTGACCTTGTGTGCCCTCCAGAGGAACAATCACTGCTATACTGGGGCCTACTTGAGCTACACCTGGAATGGCTGAGGAGTGCGGCACCAGAATGAGGGTAGCAGAGACTTGAGGTGGTGCTGGGCAGTGAACCCCAACATCATACAAGGGCCCTGGCACACTGGGCCTGTGATGGGAGTGGCAGCCCTGACAATCTCTGAAATGCCTTCAAGGTCATTCTTCCGTTTGTCCATTGTCTTCCATTGTCTTGATGAATGGCATCTGGCTTCCTTCTATCTATACTAATCTCCTTATCAATTGGTCATACCCTTGGTGTTCTCTCCTGAACATGTTAGGTCATGTTTTACAGGTCGAAAAATTTTCTCTCTTTAAGTTCTAATTCCCTTTTGATTATGAATTTCACCTTTAATTTATTTCTCTCTTCTTTCATTTTACTATATAAACTGTCAAGAGAAGCCAAGCAGCTCCTGCAACACTGCTTAGAGATTTTCCTTCTACCACATATCTTAGTTCATTGCCTTTAAGTTCTGCCTCCCATAAAACAGTAGGACACAAACACAATTCAGCCAAGTTTTTTTGCCACTTTATAACGAAGATAGGCTTTCCTCTGTGTCCAATACTATGTTCCTCATTTCTGTCTGAAACCTCATTGGAACTTCCTTTACCCTCCATATTTCTACATTTCTGAGCATTCTGATCATAACCATTTAAATAACCTCTAAGAAGATTTAGGATTTCCTTCCAGCTCTTCTCTTCTTCTGAGCCCTCACTAGAATAACTCTCTAGGGTCCAGCCTCCACCCATGATCCAGTTCCAAAGCCACTTCCACATTTTTAGGTATTTGTTACCCTAGCACCCCACTCTTGGTACCAGTTTCCTTTTTAGTCTGTTCATGCTGCCACAACACAATACCTTAGATTGGGTAATTTATAAACAATAAAAATTTATTTCTCCCAGTTCTGGAGACTGGAAAAGCCAAGATAAAGAATCCAGTAGACTCATGTGTGATGAGGGCTTGCTCTCTATTTCCAATGAGGGAGCCTCGTTGTTGCGTTCTCTGATGGAGGAAAAGGCAAAAAGAGGTAGAGAAACAAACTCATTCCCTCAAACTCTTTTATAAGGCAACTAGTCTCTTCCATGAGGGCAGAGTTCTCAAGGCCTAATCAACTACTAAAGACCCCACCTCTTAATATCATTATAGTGGGGCATTTAGTTTCAACGTGAATTTTGGAGAGACAAAAACACTCAAACCACAGCACAGTATAAGGTATTCTGTTATAGTAACCTGAACAGACTAAGACAGGTCTTCTATTAGGCCTTTAAATAAAATTTTCTCTAGAACTATTTTGTGAATTTTTATTAGATTGATTACTAGGTACTGTATAGTTATTGTTACTGGAAGAAATGGTTTTTATTTTCTTATTATTTTACATAATGGTTCTTTGTTGGTAAAAAGAAATGTTCTGTTAATAATGATATTATATACTACCAACTTGCCATATTTCTTTTAATTGGGTTTCCATGAAGTGAGACATATTATTTGTTAATAATTATATTTTTGTAACTTATATTTGTTGCCTTATAATTTTTATTTCTTGTATCTTTATCTTTTTGTGTTATTTTGGGTAAGGACAATATTTATTAGAAGGTATGAAAAAAGTTATTCCTGTATTATTTCTGCTTTGTTTCTGAATTTAGCAAGAAATGTGTCAAATATGTCATCTGTAAAAAGGATACTTGCTGTAAGTTTAAAGTGGGCAAGCATAATAGAAAAGTAAGTCACCCTTTTATTTATTTATTTTTATTAATCTTCTAGTTCTTCTTTTTCACTGATATGAATGGATATAGAATATTATAGAAAAAATCTTTGGCCTCTATTCAGATAACATAGATTTTTCTCATTTAATATGTATTAATGCAGTTAATTACATTGATAGATTTATTAATTATCAATATTATATTGTTAGAAAAGACCCACTTTTTCCTGAGTGAATAGAGATAGCTGCTCCAAACTTTTTTAGAATTTTATTTATATATTGTTTATTTTCTCCCCAAATAACTGGATTTTTTCATGTTTTATTTTCTGTTTCATTCTTTCTACCTCCATTTTATCCTGATTACTTTTCACAAATTTCTTTGATTGGTAAGAATAAATTATTTAGATGAATACATAGTACAATTTTAATTTTTCCACTTTTTCTTACAGAAACATTTAAGGTGATGAGTTTAACTCTGAGAATGGTTTTGGCTTGGTTATACAATTGTTATTTACTCCTCATCCAAAGTGGTGCGTTAGATTTATTCATTTATTTGTTTACATTTAGCCACGATATATTGAGTGCTTCTTTTATTCCAGACTCTTTACATATATTATTTAATTTAAGCTTCAAACAACACTGGATATTATCCTAATTTCACAATTGAGAAAAAGAAACTCTGAGAGGTTAAGTGACTTGCCTAATATCACTCAGCTAGTGACTGGTGGAAACTGGGGCTTACCTCTGCCTTGTAGAATCCTTACAAATGTCATTTAAGCAGAACTAGGGTAGCAGCATGGTCTCTTTCATAGGATTTTCACTGGCTATCCATTTCCTCAGTGTATATTTGAATTTGATGGATTAAATGGAATATACGAATGGAAAAATAAAAGACTAAACTTTCTATTATGCCTAGAATATTCCATATCGTCTGTTATTAGTGCTTTGAGCTTTCCTTCTTCTTATATTTGCTTCATGCAAATAAATTTGATGAGAGCATGAATTTTTCATGGAAAAGGTTAACGTTGGAGACATGAGCTTAAGGAAGTTTTGTAGAAAGACATTTTTTCAGAAGTATTGTTGGAGCAAGAAAAATTAAATTTTTCAAGCTATTTTCTTTACCTTTACTTCAAAATGCTGCTTGTTTTAGTAGCATCACCCCATATGAAGGTTATAAATGAAAATGACTGGAGTATTTCCTAATAGGGACATTTTTCTAGTCAAAGTTCATCTTTAACTAGCAGAACCAGGAGTATTAAAATTGAATTTGTGATCTTTCTTGGGATTAGGGACTATTTTTTCTTAAAACGGAGAAAGAGATGACCACATATTTCCTTTTATTGCTTTTAATGGAATAGCCTAATTAAACATTTAGGAATATGATGTAACCCCGTTTCCAACACAACAAAGCACCAAACTGGTATTTTAAAAGATGTGAGGGAAATATGAAAATGACATTGTTTTTTGACTCCTTTAATGGCCAACTTATCCACAAATATTTAAATTACTAGGTTTGTAATTTAATCATTCAGGATGGTGAAAGGAACAAACATAGTCTCCGAGAGGATCTGATGATGAGTTCAGAGAAACTGACAGAGTTTAGTGACATCACAACTTCATTAGAGAAAACACTCTCTAAAAAATGCTCTGTGATAATATTGATTAAGTTTTAGCAACTGATTACAATTTCACCTTATTGTTCTCTCAGGTAAGATGCATGATATTTTTTATATCACTTTTGATGTTTTCATTAGACTAGCAATGCATTAAAATCCTCATTGCCTACTTGAATGTCAGGCTCAGATATTTTCTGTGTCATTTTTTAAAGTGAGAAACATATACTTTTCCGAGTCCTTAATATTTGAATTGGATGATGAAAAACATTTCTCTTTGCCAAGTGAATCTGCCATATACAGAGCATATTCATTTCAATAAAATTAGGGAGGTTATATTATTTTTTATTTGTCTTTTTTTGCTTTTCTGAACTTAATATTACAAGGAGCAATGTTTGTGTTATTTATGATTCCTGAAGTTTATTAAATAATATTGTGAGCTCACTAACGAATGCATTATTTCACTCCAGTTCAGTTTCGGTAGAACTTGATTTTTATCAAGGAATACAGGTCATCAATATGTGGATTCTTATTTCATTTTCTTCCATTTTAAGTTTTTTTCCTGATGGGAGAATGCAATTAGGTGCTAAGACATTTGACAACTTATTTCAGTGAGTGATTTAATTCAAGCCTTACTACCTCTGTGGGCAAAGTAGAGCTTGCAGTTGTGGGAGGGAAACCTGTTTGGAAGCAGCCTGGAACCGTGGAGGTCACTCTTCATTTCCGCAGGGTTGTTATCCAGATGCCTTCCTATTTCTGCTTTTGCTTCACTTCACCCAGCTGAGCATGGCTGCTTTCTTGATCCTTTACATTTCACGCCACTGAGCCTGATTATTCTCGGTCCGTAGTCGCTCACTTGTGGCATTACTCACACTAATATTGTAGACCTCAAAGCTCAGCCAAAACCAACCCCTTGAGATACACAGATGGTGAATCATTAAAGAGCATGCAAAACACCAAGAGTATCACAGGCTCGCAGAGGCTATTTCTGCCATGTGAATTTGTGATTTAACAGGCTTGGCCATTGTGTTTTGGAGTTAGCCATCTGATTGATGAATTGTCTCAGTGATTGTGCTGGAGAGAGAGATCCACAAAAAAAGTTCTGGCATATGCCCCCCGGATCTTATTTCACATATTGGCTTCATTTGTGAAAGTAAGCCCAACTCTGGTTAATACTGATAAATTGAGAGCCTGACTTCTCTCTTACTCTTTGCAATATATTGTGTTTCTCCTTTGTGATATTCGGTCTGATCCTGTCCTTCGTATTAACAAACCTCTCTATGTAACTCAGACTGCTCCTTTGGAGAGTCATGAATAAACTACTAAAATCCAACCTCTATCTGTATATTGCCTGCTTTGTGGAATAATGAAATTAAATGACTCATCAGTGAATACCAAATTCACTGCATTTATAATGCTAGTGGATTTATTAGTCCATTCCTCGGAGCTCTAGTGAATTCAGATAAAAGACATCCTGTGTATTCCCTAGGTGCACAGCCATGACATTTTAGGGTTCCCAAGATACAAACTGTTCTTGTGTTAGATAGAAGCTATTAGTTGGGGCTTGATCTATAAGGGCTTGGAAGGAAGATTAGTTTTTATACTTATTCCAGGTGTTTAAAACTGACACTGCCTGCCATGCTTGTTCTGGATAAATGGACCACTGATAATATTGGAAATATCCATTCATGCACTCATTGAATCATGTTTCTTGGGTACCTACTATGTACTACCCAGATACTCTGTTATATATCAGAAATACAAAGTTAAAAAAACCATTGTCTTTCTTTCAAGGAACTATCATAGGATCATAGGATGTATAGTTTCCACATCAGTTAAGCATGGATTTGTATAACTCTTAAATATACGTAAGTACTGTGTCGATTTAGACACCCTAAGGGAGTATCCTGGCATGTTTGCACATCCACTCTAAATTACCATACTACTTTATCTGCCTACATCTCTCATGATTTGCCATTATAGTATTTACTATGGTCATAGAACCATACCTACAATGTCCTCTTCCAACACTGGGAACTCCCCAAGGAGAGGCTATAACTCCTACATCCACTATTTCTTGAGTAAACTATGGAGGTGCCATCTCACAATATATAGCATTGACATAAGTAAGAAAGAGTCACTAATGAATGATTTAAGCAGCTGGTTTTCTAGTTTGTATACTAGCACACTTATTTCACTAATTTTCTTTCTCCTGGGGGCGTCAGAAGACTTTGGTTTCTAGTTCTGGCTTTATCACTGGCTATGTATGCCTTAGCAAATCATACAAGCTTTCTGCACCTCAGTTTCCCCATCAGCTTCTAAAAGCAATAGCCAGTTTAACCCCAATTCTATATATAAATGTATGTGTTCTTTCCTAGTAAGTAGAACTAAAATAGACAATTTGCAGCCTTGGTTTGGAGTGCATTACTGGAAATAGATGCTATTAGGACTTCTCCATTTTTAATGTTGAGACTTAAGGAATTCCTACTCAGAATATATTCTCAAAGTGGAGTAAGAATATGGTATTTATCAGCATGATCTTTAGACTCTTAACTTATAGACCATGTAGGAACAGAAAGGTAAAAAGAAAAGTGGAAAAGGGATTAATGAATTACATGAAAATGTGGTTACATTTATTTACCTGAGTGAAATCTTGCTGCAGAGTGAGGATTATTCAACCCTGGTGGTCCTGAACAACTGTCCATTTTCCTGCTGGAGCAGAACATCTACATTTCCTAAGGTCAGAGTAATCTCAACATTCTCTGTGATGAGAGTAGATGCATTTTGCTTTTCCCTAAGTTGTGTCTTTAAAAATGCATTACGCAAACATTATTTTTTTCAGGAGACAAAAAATACAAGACATTTTATAAAGATATATTTTCGTAGATAAAAATCACATTTAAAAATTATATATATGCACTAATGTACATATATTCATTAAACACTTATTTGTCTATGTGCTTATAAACACTGAAGCTAATTCCTTATTCCAATCCTTCTTTTCATGATCAAATAATTTTAAAACATTAGGATAAAAAAAATCTTTTATTTTTTTTCTTCTTTCCACACAATGTGGCAAAAAAAATACTCATGGAGTTTGTCCAGCTCAGTAAAATAGACGCCTCTGACTTTTTAGGTCAACTGAGCAAGTTCTCAGGCGAATGTTATGAATTTCACCTATCACAATGCATAGTTTGTCAACATTAGATAATCAGAGGTATATTTCACTCTTCAGAAAAGATTTTCTTCATTCTGATTACTGTCATTTTAATTATGAATTCATGGAGGGAACAGATGCTTTTAAATTTAATGCACCTGGAGACAAATATATGAAATATTCATTTTATTTTAAGAATCTAAATTGCTAAGTATTATAACTTACCTCACATAGCTTAGCTATGGCACATTTGTTTGCATGTTCAAGTTCTTTTAACTTCTAATTTTTACAGCAAGCCCATAAGAAGTAGGGAAAAGGTCACTATTAATTGGCTTGGCTGAGAGGCTAAGTGATTAGTCTGGGATTTCCCAAGCTAGATGTAGATTTTAAAATAAACACAGCATTTTCCAGTTGGACATCTTGAACTTATGTAAAAAATAATTGATAAAATTGATACTGAGATACATCAAATATTGAGAAAAATTTTTATCACATGAAAAAATGTGTGTCTTTTTAAGAGATCATCTCCAAAAGTTGAGATTTTACAAGTTCATGTATCAACCCAAGTGTCCATCACACCATTTGATTCAGTTCATATAAAATTCTAGCAAATTTTAGAACTTCTAGTGATAAAGTCAGATTGGGGCTTACCTGGGGCAAGGGCAGAGGAAGGTGTGGACTGCAAAGTGGCACGAGAAAGCTTTTGGGGATAATGAAAATGTTCCATATCTTCATTGTGGTTTCATGGGTGCATACATGTCAAAACTCATCAAATTGTACATTTTCTGTGGATACTATTCATTGTACATCAATTGGACTTCAGTGCCATTGATAGAAAAGTCAATGAAAGACCTTTGATAGACAGCTGTGAACAAAGCAAACTGGGACATGAATGAAAACATCCTGGAGGGAGGAGCAAAGACAGAGACAGAATCTGGATAGAACCAAAGCTGAACTCTGTGTTTCTACCCTCTGTTCACTTGACTAATGAATGCAAGCCTGTGGGAGTAACTGGTAACTAAGTCTGGGTCAACACTGATAACAACATTATAAATAATAATGGCATCTATAATGTATAGCTTGCTTATTCTGTGACAGAATATACTAGTATGTGCTTTGAAATGTATACCCCATGTTTTTGACTTAATTTAAAATTTGGAGATCCTAGAGAAACCTTCCACAATTTCTTTTCCTTTCTTCCTCTCATTTCCTCCTCTTTACCCCACTGTTCTGCTATGTTTAAGAAATAATTCTTTGTCTCTCTCACAGGGTGTTCTCTACACATTCAGGCCTCTTTCAAGGTCTTATTTGTTATTCCAAGCAACTTTTCAAGAACTTTCCTTCGAAAAATATAAATCCCTTCCCTTACTAAAGGGGCTTCTAAAATACAATTTTCTCTATTTGTAGAAATATGCAGGCAGGAAGAAAATTTAGATTCTTTTCTAATGTTCATAATATCTCCATGGCATGGAACTAATTGTCCTAATTTCCATATGAAGCAACTGAAATGGTAAAGGATCTTACAGAATCAACCCCAGCAATTAATGTGTTCCTAAATGCTACAGCCAAAGCACCCTCCCATCTTGCTCCATGCACCAGAAAGAAGTGGTGGCTGTGTTCTTCTCAAGTGGTGAATCTAGGTTTTGGCTCCAGACCTTTCTGGCTTCAAACAATGCACTGTCCACCCCTTAAACTCAGTCATTATTAAGCAGAGACTGGAACCTTGCCCAGGTGGAGTTAGAAGTGACCCAAGGCATCTGAAGTTGGTGGTTGGCAGGGAGGTAGTATGCTTGGATTAATAATTTGTTGGGAAATCTAGAATCAGGGCACAGGGAGAGGTGTGGCTTGATATATCAAAAAAAAAAAAAAAGAAAAAAGAAAAAAAGAAAACAAAACACAAGGATGAAGTTGGCATTTATTGATAAGGTAAACTTCTGTACATTTGCACAATGTGCCAAGGACTTTGTTTGGCCCTGGAGATCCAACATCAAATACAACAAAGCTCCCGCCGTCTGAGTTTCTAGCTGAGCGGAAGAGACAGACCCCTGCACCAATGTTTGTAATTCCATAATCTGTGATGCAGTTATGCATCTGGTAGTCCAGAACCTGACATCTATTTTGTACTCAATAATTACCCGTTTGTACCTATGCTGGGAGTAGTAGACACAGACATCTATGTCCTATTGGCAAAGTCAGAGAAGGCATTTCAGAAAAAATGAGTTTAAAGCAGAAATATTTAAATGAATAGTGAAATGGAAGACGTTCCGGGAAAAATCCAGCAGCACCTGCTCGTGCAGATGGACGTGATGTAAAACTTAGCTGTTCAGCCACACCGAAGCCGTTGTCAGGGCTGGAGTGGAGGGTGAGTGTGACTGAGGCCCACGTTAGGAGGCCAGTGAGGGAAGCTGGACGACATAGGCTGAGAGGCTCTTGTGTGTTACATTAAGAAGATTCAAATTTTTCTTAAAACTTAGGGAACTATGGAAGGACCTGCAGCAGGTGAATATCCTGATATACATTTGCGATGGTGGAGATCTGAAAGGACAGTCACAAATTGTCACAGGAACATTGTGACGCTTTGACCTGCCTCTTTCTGGTGCACTGAGCAAGACATGAGGATGCTCTGGCCATTAGAATCTAGGAACACATCAGTTGCTGCGGTTGATTCTGTAGAAATGGCCAAGTTCACCTTTGAGATTGATGGTAAGGAAAAAGGAACTAATAATTATTGAACATTAAATATGTGCCAGACCCTGGGCTAGGTTCTTATTGTGGGTTATATAATCCTCACAACCACCCTATGAGTATTGATGCTACTCACTACTCAAATATTGTGGCATCAGGAGCATAGTAAATGTTCCCTTCATTTACCACTTATGTAGTACCATACCACTGTTTAGTCCAAGATACTGGATGCAGAAATAATGAGTGCCACTTATTTCTCTGTATAGCTTCCATTTCTTTATTTCCTAACCATAGCGAACTTGAAAATACTTACCATGTATTTCAGATGACATAAATTCAAGTTGGAGAATGGCCAACCACGACATTGAGTGAGTTAAGAAATATACCTCTATTTTTTGAGTCACTGAGATTTTAGAGTTATTTATTACTGCACTGTACGATAAACTATCCTCACTAATACAGTGTCCCTTCAAATGGATATTATTTATATGTTTGTACATTTATTTATTTGGAGTTAGATCTATATATAAAGAAGGTTTTAATGTCAACTCGAGGGCTCTGACTGCTTTGGTCAAAAGAAAACCAAGGGCACATTACCAGTTTCATCAGAAGCCAAGGGTGGAGATTCGAGATAGCTAGCACAAAAGCCTCAATTGCATCTGTTGATCTTCTGGCACTGCTATAGATCAGCACTTAAGGCAGTACTGTGACTAGCCTGCCCCTTAATCCAATTTTTGGCAATATTTGCCTTAATTGCCTAATTTGCCTAAACAGATGAGAAAACTGAGTTTAAGAGAAATAACCTGTTCAAGGCCAAATGTTTAGTCAATAATGGGGACTACATTTGAATAATTTTATTCAATTGTTACAACTTTCCAACTTTAGAAATCATTGTCTATTTAATACTCAATGCTGGTATTTGTATTATTGAGTTGTTTCACAAAGGAAATTTCTTAATGTGCAGTTATTTTGGTATTAATTTTTTCTCCTTATGCTTCTTTTATATCATTTTGTCCTCACATTCCCCCTCCCTTGCTCCAGCTTAAAGGTGAACAAGCTGGGGTCAGGGGTCCACAGGGAATCAGTGACTTACAGGAGACACAAAGCTAGTTAGTGATAAAGCCACCGCCATAAAGCCTGCGCCTGTCATCCTAAGGAGAGCTTTTCCACTGCAGGAAGGTAACATTGGAATGTTTCTCTCTCTCTCTTCCAGCCTGAAATACCGTCTTTGTGTGTTAGATTCTATGAACTTGTTTGCAGAACTAAACCCAACTGCATTTTTGTTTACTCCCAATTAATAAATAGCTTTGGGTTGTTTACTGACAGCACACATTATGGTTTGCACAAAGATTCTTTCAGACTAATAACCACGAGAGAATAAGAAGTCTTGCAAATTGCTGCCAGGTACCTTTTAAATCTTATTTGACAAGGTGTATCTGTGAGGGTGGGGGAAGACATTTAGGCTGCTCTTTTCTTGAATCTAATCTGCCCAGAACTGACTTATCTTTAAGTATCAGGGAAGCAGGGTAAAAAAATATCAGCTTGGGATTTTGAAAATGCTAGGTTTAAACTTCATGTTTGCTATATGATCTTCAGCAATTCACTTAAACTCACTTAACACCTGTTTTTGTTTTTGATTTTTTTAGCTCTTGAATGAGGATAGGAAATTTATAATTTTCCCCTAAAGCAAATATTGGTCACTTCAGTAATTCATCCTGGAACAAGAATTGTTGTAGCCTTTGGCACCAGAAGAAGTATGAACTTCTTCAAGTCTCAAGGGCTTGGATGAGGAGGTCGTGGGCAAGGCTTAAATATTGATCAGAATGTGGTTAAGTCCTTCTGATTCTGACAATATGGCCATACCCAAGAGAATGCTTCTGCCTGTGCTTAATAGAAGATATCTATGTGCAGCGGGATCCAGAATCAGCAAGACAATGGGGAGATGAGCATCCATTTTTTATATTCTGATAAACACTGAAGATTCAAAATCACAGTGAGTTTCATCAGTGACAATGGTAGGACATCATGGGGAGAAATGGAAACCGCTCCATCAGCTGTCCAAAGATCAGCCATCTGCAACTGAATTATAGCCTTCTACTGGCTGAAGGCTAGAGGGAAGAGGCAATGAAGAGGACTAATTCATAATCTGCACAAGCATTTTCTGGGTTTCTAATAATTCTTTAGGGTGGAAAAGCTTGGTGAAGAATAAACTTTTCATTATAGGCATGGAAATTGTGACATTTAAATTTGAATATTATTGTCCCTGTGTAGCCTTATTCTTTATTCCAATCTGGTCAAGTTAGGCATATGGCTACAATAATATTTTCCATTTATGAGGTTTGTTTTAAGGATTAGAGATAATATAGTCCATAGCCTCACACAGTTAGATACTATAGTTCATAGACTGGCACCTAGTTGGCAGTCAATAAGTAGTAGCAATCAGTATCATTATTTTAAAAATTAATGTTATCAGGTACTACTGCTTAGTATAGTTGGGGCATTGATAAGTTGTAAGTCTACAAAGCCTAAATTTTATGTAATATTATTCTTTAAAAATTTTTTTATTTATCTTTAGAAACATTTTTCTACTTTTTTCTGCTAATGATACCAGAGGCTTTCTGTGATCTTCCCTCTCTCAATCTTTTAAATCAAGCATACCATTTACTGCCTTCAATATTTTAACTGTGTAGTTGTCTTATCTCTCTAACTAGACTGTTAGCTCATGGAGGACCATATCTTATATGCAGTGCAGATGTTCAAATATTTATAACCAGTGCTCTGTAGGCACTATTAATCACAGTTGGTTCTGGACATGAACAGTCTGGTTGGTCTTGGTGGAAACTGACCCACTTTGTATTTCTTTGAATCTTTCATAGCATCTTAGACATAAAAGAGGCTCAACAAATACTTGTTGGTGATTAAGGTTTGGAAGTTTTTATAAAGTGATGTCAGGAGAAGATGTTTGGCTGCCAAATATTCTCCCAAGATTATGATGATCTTGGAAAATTTATCCTAGTTAGGTTTTCAGGTTTGTGGGCATAGATATTCAGTTTAACTGAACTTAACAAACTTCTGTATGAATTGGAATTCTAATTAATTAATTTAAAGTGAGAATTATGCATTGAGGTTAACATTCAACAGTGTATTCTTTGGATGAAGCCTAATTTATGTGGGGAGTCAAGCTATTATGAGAGGATATTGTGACCCCATTAGTTTCCAACAAAGGTGCCAAGGCTATTCACTAAAGGAGAGGATAGTCTTTTAGCTGGGAAAATTGGATATACACAAGTAAAAAATGATCCTAATCCATCATCTTATGCCATAAACAAAAAGGTTAGCTCAAAATGAATCATAGACCTAAATTTGAGGGCTAAAACCTTAAGAGTTCTAAAAGAATCCATAGGAGAAAGTCTTTGTGATCTTGGATTAGTCAACAACTTCCTAGATCAATAAAAGGAATAATTGAAAAAATTTGACTTTATTAAAATTATAAAAAACTTTTACTCTTCAAAAGAGAGAACATGAAAAGAACAGTACCAGACTAGGTAAAAGCATTTGCAAAACACGTATCTGATAATGGACTTCTTTTCAGAGTGTATAAAGACCACTTGTCATTCAATCATAAGACAAATTAAAACCAATTAAACCAAATTAAAAATGGTCAACATATTTGAACAGACACTTCCCAAAGAATATATACAAAATGCTAATAATAAGCATGTGAAAAGATTCTCAATATCATTATTCATTAAGAAAATGCAAATTAAAAACTCATTGAGATATCTCTGCATACCCACTAAAATGATTATAATCCAAAAGACTTACAATACTAAGTATTGGTGAGGATTTGGAGAAACTAAAAATTCTTAGACATTGCTAGTATGTATGTAAAATGGTATAGTCACTTTGGAAAGCAGTTTGACAATGTCTTAAAGGTTTATATACTTATATCTAACCCAACAATTCTATTATTAGCTATCTACTGAAGAGAAATCAAAACATATATCCACACAAAGACTTGTTTATAACTGTTCATGGCAACATATTCATGTAGTCCAAATGCCCAAAAACTAGTGAAAAGATAAACAAAATATAGATTCATAAAATGGAATGTTATTTGCCAATTTTAAAAAATGGCTTATTGATACTTACAATAAATAACATGGATGAACTTCAAATATGCTAAATGAAAGAAGCTCAACAGGAAAGACAATATATTGTATGACTTCATTTCATATATTATATGAAATTTCATATATTGTATGAAAGACAATATATCATATGACATAAAATTTCCAGAAAACTCAAATTTATAGAGACAGAAAGCAGATTTACGGTTGCCTGGGGCTGAGGGTGAGAGTGGGAACTGATTGCAAATAAGCACAAGGGAAATTTTGGGGTGATGGAAATGTTCTGAAACTGGATTGTGGTCATGATTATGCAACTGTATAAATTTGCTAAAAATTGTTCAGCTGTACACTTATAATGGGTGACTATTATAACATGTAAATTATGCCTCAACAAAGCTGTAAAAAATTCAAGGGCAGGAGAGTGGGTTGCTGAATAAAATCTTTGAGACATCAAGCTCTGTTGACTGAACTCATCTCTGCAACAGGGAACATTCACCTCCCACAGTAACATTTTGTCCAAATTTGCCTGGCTGCACCCATCCTAAACAATGAAGAAAGGAATTAGAAATATATTTCTGTGATTATATTTATTTAAAATTCTGCCTTGATCAAAGTTCATCAATATGGACACATTCTGGCTTTGGGTTATGTTGCTATAATCAATATTGTTCTGGTCTAAGGATCATTTTATCTCTGAGATAATTTTGCATTTTTCTGCTCTGACTCATTTTTGACCATTTTATAGTTTAACAGGAGGACAATCTTAATTCTGGTAGTTTGTGGCTTAACTTGCATCTAAAGGGGCCAACTAATTTCTAACCACTTATTAACTAGAAGTTAAATATTCTCTAAGTGATCCATGTACAACTACACACACACATACTACTACTTTATTAATAACTTGCAGAGTTTCCTTTTTCCTAGAGAAATATTACTTGGCTTTCCCACAAACTTACAAATCCTTACCATAGTTGAGTTTTGTAGACATGGAAAATAGTATTTAAATGGGGAGATATATACCTTATGGGTATTCATAAAGTTCTCCCACTAGAGATAGAACACTGAAATATAATTTATTCTTTCTTTAAAACCAGAAAGGGGGTGAGGAGAGATGGAAAATATGAATATATTGCAATATGTAGGGCATTCACTTCCCTAAAATGTAAATTAAATATTTTAGGAGAAAGGATTTAAAGACTAAGAATTTGTTTTGGTTGGTTGTTTATAAATTTATTTTCCAAATCAACAAAATGATTCAAGGCAACTTCTGGTCTAATGAATGAAACATTATTTTCTGGTAGATTTAGGACATGGTTGCAACAGCCCCCTTTCAGAGCTGGCCTCTTGCACTGAAAAATGACGGTGGAGATAGTGATTGGGTTCTTTTCTAAGGCTCCATCTATCATTCTACCATTACTCCTGCAAAAATCATGAGTCAATACAACCAGGTCTGGTTTAAGGAGAATGACACTGATAAACAGATCAGGTTCAAACACACCATAAATATCACACAAAGCTTCACATAACAGGCCAAGGCAAAGCCTGGTGAACCAATACATCATTCTAAGTATGATGCATATGGAGGATGTTCAAAGAGTTTGCTGATTGCTGCAATCCCAGACAAACAACTTTCTTTTCCATTAATGATGAGGCTCAAGTCAACATTATTCTTCCAGGCTTCTCTTTGCTCATGTGTGTGGGCCCATATGCTTTATTATATAATCACATTTAAAATTATTTACTTGTACAATTCGGAGTTTCCTCAATTTGAAATTCTTAGTAGATAATATTTTTTTTTTAAAAAGTGGAATCCCATAAGACTATTTGTATTACTCCCAAAATGTTTTTGATGCTAGTAAAGTGTACATTACTTTAGGTAAAACGTTCATGTTAGTGGTCTCCAAATGGGAAGAGGAGAATAGACCCAAAAACTTATATTTCGATTTTTATCTAAAATAAAAAATAACTTAGCTCTTTGGCAACCATACCAGGGAATAGAAACAATGACTATCTCATTATGTCTGTAAAGAAGATAGTCGATTAATTTTAAAAATCATAAAGAAAAGTCATTGAAATTAGATTTATATCCACTTTTATGGATGTGTATTGAAGTTTAATCACAGTATATATATCTGTAATAAATTTAAAAGCATACATATGTTGGAGCCTCTTCTTTTAATAATTGGATATGCAATCAAGGCTTTGGGGATCACCTAGAAATAAATATCACTTGGGATTGTATTCACTTATCTTGATTGTGGATGTTTCTGATTGAGAATCCATGTATGAGCAGGGATTGAAAATATGTGAATTCGGGGTGATAACAAGAAAACTGACAAATATAAAATATCAGAAATAAGTAGAGTCTATCATTTAACTGTGCAGTTGATACTCTGGATGTGTGGATCTATATATTATGTGGGTTACTAAGTGTCTGGGCATCCTCGTCAAAACCTGGACCACTGTCTCCATGTTCCACATGACCAAGAGGAATAGTAGCATGATATTTTGCTACTCCATGCATGAGGTCAGGTGTTGAAAATGGTAAGTAACAATACTGTAAGCAGAGCAAAAATCTCAAGGTAAGTGTCTCAAGTAAAAGGCTAGCCAGGAAAAACTAGATATTAAAAGGATGTAGTCTCCCATCCAAGTACTAACCAGACCTGACCCTGAGTAGGTTTGCAAGATCAGATGAGATCATGTGTGTTCAGGGTGGTATGGCCGTAAATCAAGTGATATATTCTTAACAACTGATCCTTACATGTGAGGAAAAAAGAGCACTTGGATCAGCTCAGCTATTTCTACTAGTAATCATCCACTGGCATTTTCAACTTAATTAGCATTACTTTGGATTAATTAGTTAAGCAAGTACTTTTTGAATGCCTACTAAGTGATGAGTGAGTGCTGAGAGCAATTGATGTGATTTATTGGGCATTTTCTGTGCCAAACTCTAGGCTAAACTTCTTAACTATATCATTGTGATTAATTCTGACTGCAGCATTTTCAGGTAGATCCTATAATACCAATTATAGAAATAAGGAAATCGAGGCACAAAGAGGTCAAATAATTGGCCCAAATTCTAGATGTGGATTCCTGCAACAATTTCTGGTCTGTCCACAACATGGTGGGGAACTTCAGGGAGATGGAGTGATGGGTGAGGAGGAAAGAAGAACTCGGGATACTGGAGAGCAGCAACCTCTCTTTCTGAGCTTTTATGAACACTGTCTGGGACTTGCCGGCAGATCTCCCCAGCTGTGTTGCTTGAAGCTTTCTTCAAGCTCCAGACATAATCCGATGCCATGGAGGGCAAATAGCAAGCTTCTGTAGCTGCAGCTCTGTGTCGGTGTTTCAGGCTGTGTCACCCTGGCAGCTCTGCTCACTCTGACCTTGACCTGGTGGCTGCCCAGTGTCTGGTCTTCTCTTTCCCTTATGGCTGCTCCTCTGATTCCTGGAAATCAGTCTCTCGGAGACCGAAGTGTTGACAACAGCTGCCAGATGTTTTTCAGGCTAACCATAGCCTTCTTAGATCTTTGCTTATGGGTGACACAAGATTGAGGTCCAAGAGCATCTGCCAGATCTCATCACCTGTCCTGTTCTTGTTTGAATCAATTCTCCAGGCCTTGACTCTTTTTTAAGCAGATGGTACTGGTGTTGTTCTGTCTAACTTGGGCTCCCCAAGAAGCTGGCCCGTTCCTTGCATTGCACATCAGCTTACTCTGCTGACCTGCTCAGAAGCTGTCTTTTAAAGCTCATCTGACTGCTCTGCCTGAAGACTTTCTTCTTGCCTTCCTTAATCTGGTTTCCTTCCCATGCCTGAGCCTCAGTGCAAATAGGGCAAAATTGTGAAGTTTGTCTTAGTTCTTACTGCCCCTCCCCCATTCCCCTTTGTGTTGCTTCTGCTCTTTGACATTCAGGTTTTAAAAGGATTATCATGATTAATATCATCATCATCATTTGCATTTTGGCTTTATATATTTGTTTTGTTTTAATAAAATAAACAGAATAAAGGCAAAGTCCTCTTTGTTTTCCTAATCAGCCTCTCTGTTCCCTTTCTCCCTAGAGGCATTCAATATTATGAATTTCAGTTGATATTATTTTATTTTTCTACATCTATTATCCATAAATAATGAATAATAACTAATATTTACTGAGCACTTTGTATGTACCAACCAGTGTTCTAAGTTATTTGCAGGCATTCCTTGATTCTTGAAAACAACTCTTCCTTGACTCTTGAAAATAAGTGCTATTATCTCTCACAGATGCAAAAATTGAGACACCAAGAACTTAAATAACTTGCACAAGATCATGCAGCTAATAAGTAGCAGAGTTGGGGTTTAAATCAGGCCTCTCACTCCAGAACCAGTAGGCTTAATCAAATGCTAATACTTTTAACCACTCTAATGTTATGCAACATTCTGTTGTATTGCATTGAGTGATTTTTACAATGATTTTTACAATGATTTTTACATTCAAAAATGCTCAAAAATACCTTTTTAAAATTTCTTTCAATTTGTTTTTCCTTTCAACAGTTGTGTTTTTAAGACGCATATAAATGTTATCAATATTTACTGTTATATAATATTCTGTCAGAAATATCCATCATATTTACTGTATTCTGTGGGGTAGGTATCTAGAATTTTTCACTGTTGCAAGCTATGCTACAATGAACACTATTGTGGTTATCTCTTTGTTAACAATCACTTTTCTCTCTAACTCAAATGTTGCTAGTTCACCAGTGTTTTTTTGTCAGTTGATAAGATGAGCTGGTTAAATACTTCTCACCAATATCTGATTGATTAATAATAGTTTAATACTTTACTTGACTATGTATTTTAAAAGACCTAGTTGTTAGGCTGGGAGCAGTGGCTCACGCCTGTAATCCTAGCACTCTAGGAGGCCGAGGTGGGCGGATCGCTCAAGGTCAGGAGTTAGAAACCAGCCTGAGCAAGAGCCAGACCCTGTCTCTACTAAAAATAGAAAGAAATTAACTGGACAACTAAAATATATATAGAAAAAAATGTTAGCTGGGCATGGTGGCGCATGCCTGTAGTCCCAGCTACTCAGGAGGCTGAGGCAGGAGGATTGCTTGAGCCCAGGAGTTTGAGGTTGCTGTGAGCTAGGCTGACGCCATGACACTCACTCTAGCCTGGGCAACAGAGTGAGACTCTGTCTCAAAAAAAAAACAAAAACCAGTTGTTGGCTGAATTTAACCTCTAATGGTTGAAGCTGGTATGTGAATAGTTTCAGAAATGAGGAGGAAGGGGTAGATTTGAAGACTGCAGGGGGCAGGTGGTGGTCTTCCCAGTGCTTTCAGGATTTCTGTTATCCATCTGGTAGAACTGAACTTTCTCTTCCATATTATGGAAGTCTGGATCTCCATTAAGAGTCTTTGTTCTAGCACCAATGTTCCAGAGTGGTTTAGATGCTACCTGAACTACTTTCAGTACTCCTTTTTCTACCGTGTAAATAATAAATATATAGATAATTTATTGGATTACAAAATACTCTGGAGTATAATAGTTACCTTAAGACATATGAAAACATATTTATAAATCTTGATAACCACAGGGTGACAACATTTGCATTCCAAATGAGATATCCTCTGAAGTACAGTTAGTCTTGCTCTTCAATATTTAAGTTGCTTGCTCTTTAAAAGGAGTTTCAGGTGGAAGCATCAGAGTGTTATCTACCAGAAGCCCCCAAATATTTTATATTGTGACAACTGCAGTTTTTATTTATGGAGAAGCTTTACTGGTAGCAAGTTTTTTTCTGGACGAACTCACTGTGAATAAACTCAGTTGTCATTTTGTTATTTTATGTATTTTAAGTGTGTGCATGACTTACCATATACATCTTGACATGTGGCACGGATTGTCTTGAAATAAAAGAACCATTGGACCCTAACTTTAACCAGAAGAAAAGTGCAAGTGTCCATTAACAGACCAACATTGATGAGGAACACTGGCCATGGGATTAGACCACCTGGTTCTAATTCTAACACAGTTCTGGAGAAGTTGTGCAAATCACTGTAAGTGGGAATCATAACAATACTGATCTCATCATGTTGTAAGATGACTATAATATCTTTTAAGTTAACATAATTTTGCTGAGTGATTTAACAAATATATAACCTGTTTTGTAAACACCGAGTGGTATGGTTACCTGATGGATAGTGTTATATGTAGAAAAAAAATTTTAAATTTCTTATAAAATGAGCAGTCATTTCTCTCATGCCTGGAGTTGTGAGAAGAAAAAGGACTTGGTATGTGCAGAGCACAGTGTGTAAGAGGAAAGCCTGGCCCCATGGTGAGCTTTCTACATCATGATTCTGTTTTGTGGGAGACCACTCACCTAGTGGCTGCAAGAGAGAATAACAGGCATTGGTTACCTTAACATTTAAGTGTAACGCATCTCAGTCACAGAATCTGGTTACTTCTCCCCAGCAGAGGCCAAGAACAACAGTTTAATGGTATTGGGGCTCAGAAATCAATACTCCAAAATATGGCATTTTGATGTCCTGGACTGACTGCAGAAGCCTCAAGGTCACCTTACCACTGGCAGCTCTCCCCAGAGCTTGAAGTTTCTTTGTCTGCCTAAGATCCAGACCCACCTAGGAGAACAATTGCTCTTTTCCTCCCCTCCCCGTAAGGCCAGAAATGTAACCACACCTGAATAGACTCTAGAAAGGTAATGTCCCATCTCTCAGACTCATTCAACTTCCAAAGAAAACTATTTACTAGTTATTCTTTGTTCCCCATCCATTCATCCTCCTTAGTACTCATTTATTGCCTCTCAACAGAATTCTTCTTTTCCCCTTCCCATAACCTATTTTACCAGAAAGGCATATAAGCTTCTACACCCCCTTGGGAAGTTGAGTTTTCATTCCGAAGGCCCCCATGTATACATGTAAAATAAATCTGTGTCTTTTTTCTCCAACTTGTCAATCTACCTCTCATGTCAGTGATTTGTCAGTGAAGGTTGAGGGGTCAAGAGCCTTTGCTCCCTATGATGGAATAAGTACCTTACCCTTCCCTTATCTAATCTATTTAAAATAGCTCTACAGAAAGGATGCCATGTCATCTTTGAGGGAAATATGGATCGTATAGGGTAGTAGGTAGTCATTCCCTCCCCAAGTACAGGAGATGATGTGATTTGTTAGCCCATCTTCCCATAAGATTGAGTGCCAAGTTGTCTTCCCTGTTCCTCACTCCTCTCCATATAAGTCAAGGACTAAGGATGACCAGCTAGAAAATGCTGAGCGAGTGAACCGATGGATCATCTGTTCTTTTTTTTTTTAAACAGAGTCTCAATCTGTTGCCCAGGCTAGAGTGCCGTGGCTTCAGCCTAGCTCACAGCAACCTCAAACTTCAAGCTCCTGGGCTCAAGCGATCCTCCTGCCCCAGCCTCCCAAGTAGCTGAAACTACAGGCTTATAACCACCATGCCCGGCTAATGTTTTCTATATATTTTTAGTTGTCCAGCTAATTTCTTTCTATTTTCAGTAGAGACAGGGGTCTCGCTCTTGCTCAGACTGGTCTCGAACTCCTGAGCTCAAATGATCCTCCTGCCTCAGCTTCCCAGAGTGCTAGGATCACAGGCATGAGCCACCACACCTGGCTGGATGATCTGTTCTTTAGGCTTGAACGTGGAGAAGAGGGCCAGAAGGCTATGACAGAGTTGAGGAAGAAATTTCCAGGGTGCAGCTAGCATGCCTGTGTTTGATGTGGTGAGGATATGTGAGTGGAATCTGAGTGAAGGTGAGTAGGTAGCTGAGGATTAAGCTTTTTTCAGTCACTGTCCCCCTGTTGGTGCCACCCATTGGGCACAAGGAGCCTAACAGTAAGAAAGCGAGGGGTGGATCACCTGAGGTGGGGCCTGAGGAGAGAAGGAAGAGGCTGAGTCCCGGCTGAGTCCCAGTCAGTTTAGCCCAGGTCAGGGAGTTTTGCAGGGAGAGACACCTGGAGGTCCCATCTTGAAACTCGCAAGTGCCTCCCATGAGGAAGTTAGCGTTTGATGGGAAGAGAGAAATGGGGGCCAGACAGGAATGGCAGGACAAAGGAGAGAGGCCGATTTACCATGAGCAGTCACTTGTGGAGTATCTTCTTTCTGCTCCTTCATCCCTGCAACCCCAGATGGGTAACGGCACCAAAGAAGGTGGGAGTGGCATGAAGAGGAGACCACATTTGCCCCCTCTCCTCTTCCTGCTACCGCCACAGGAGACACCAGTCTAGCCCCTCTGGGGTTGAAGAGGAAGAGTCCTGCGGAGTAAATATGGGATTGAAATTTTAAATGCGCAGCAACGAAATCATCTGAAAATTTGTAAAATTGGTTTGAGATATCACTAGGGAGCCTAAAGTACAATGGGAATGAAAAAAAAATGCAGAGCATATTTTCATTGGTACACCTTGGTGAAATCAGCTAAATTGATTATTAATTATTCATGATAAATATTTCTCTCTTTAGAGGACCAAATGTCCTGAGTAGTTGTTCTTCCAGATGGATCTTAGGAGCTTTTCACTCAGTCCTGGCAGAGAGGAAACTTGGCCTGCTTTCCATATGGCTAATCTTAAATTGTTCATGCATTTGTTCATTTATTCAATCTACATTTATTGAGCATTTAGTGTGCCAGACACCAAACTACTGAACCAGACTCTGGGGATAATGAAGCCAGCCAAATACTCAGTTCTCATGATTTCATATGGAATAAAAACTTTTTTTATTTTTTTTTTTTTATTTTTAGTTTTTGAGGCACTGACTGGCAGACACTGCACAAAATTGTGAGCTTTACAACTAAATAGCAGTCTGAACCGCCTGGTAGAAATAATGGTGACCACACATCCTGGGTTTTCCAGGGCAGTCTTGGTTTCTTATAATTTTATTTTATTTTTCAATAAAGTGAATTTATTCAATATGTAGCTAAATGCAATTTATTTTTTATGAGTTTGCAGCACTTTTCATTTAAATTTATAAATGATGAAACATCCTTTGTTAGACCACATACCACAATATTTTATTTGGAAAATATGGATGCTTAATTCTGTAGTTTTTTTTTTTTTAAAGCAAATGATCTAGATTATGATGACAAAAATATGAAAATTATTGTTTCCTGGAAACCCGGCTTTCCTGGCAGCTGTATCTCTTGGAATCTGACACATTTTAAAGATATAACGTGCTTCAGCTAATGCAACAGTTTGCCTTAATGCCAATTTTAATCCTCAGTGATATGAAGCCCACTGATGCTTTGTATTTTAGAAGGTAATGAGTGATGTACGGAGGGATTCTTCATTCAGGTCATACTTCCTGCAAGACAAGGTGAAAGAGAGCAGAGGGAGAGAGTTGAGAGACAGAGACAAAGAGAGAAAGCGACTTGGAGAAGGAGTGAGAAGAGAGAGCCAGGGTGCAATAGTTTGTAACCATCTCAGCTCTCATCACAAAATAATTTCTTGCACAGGCCATTCAAGAAGCATGATGAGGACAATAATTAGCTGTTGTTTTTAGATTCCTTTTAGTTTTATTGTGGAATAATTTAATTAAAATACGTTTTTATTACCCTTTTACTGCCTCTGTCTGCTCTCTCTCCTGCTGTAATTTCCTGAAAAGGAGATGCATGACGTCCTCTGGGCATCCCCGCTAGCTTTCCAATCATCCATTCATATCTTCCCAGTTAGTTTCATTTTGCCAGAAGAATCCTTTTCGTATTTAGCATTCTTGTCATTGCAAGTGAGTAGTCTGATTATCTGATGTACTGCATAGTTATGGGGAAAAATGCTTTAACTTTTTCTTAATCTCCTCTTTGAAAATGGTAGGCTTAGAAAACAGAAACATCTCAGTAAGAAATTTCTTTTAGAAGCATGCTTTTCCACCTTCCCTAATGTGGTAGGCAGAATGGTGGCCCCCCCAAGGGTATACGCATCCTAATCCCTAAAACCTGTGAATATGTTACTTTACATAGCAAAAGGGGCTTCGCATATGTAATTAATTTAAGGACCTTGAGATGGGAGATTATCCTGGATAATATGAGTGGGTTCAGTGTAATTGCAAAGGTCTTTAAAACTGGACGAGGAAGAAGAAGACAGAAGTGAGGTCAAAGAAACAGATGTGATAATGGAAGCAGGGTCACACAGATGCTATGCTGCCAGCTTTGTACATGGATAAAGGGGCCATGAGCCAAGGAATGTGGGCCATGTCTAGAAGCTGGAAAAAGCAAGGAAATAAATTGTCCCTTCGGAGCTTCCAGAAGGAACACCTCTCAGCTGACAACTTGATTTTATCCCAGTGGAACCCATGTCAAACTTATAAACTATAGAAGTATAAGATGAATTTCTTTAAAGCCACTAAGTTACAGCAGCAATAGAAAACTAATTCATCAAATTTTCTGAGTATAGGTTGAACCCTAAACTTAATAGCTTTTAATTGCATTATCTAATAAAAGTCTTTAACCTCACTGACCTTTAAGTGCAATATTTTATATAATTGAGGACACAGTATTAGCAGCAGGTTCCTCACCTCTGCACACTTCCTTTTTAATTATTGCCCTCTTTAGAAGTCAATTTTCAGTGGCAACATGCTTATACTTGGACAGTTTCATTCCTGCTTATTCTTCAGTCAAATTTTAATCAAATTTGTCAGTAGATGAAAGACCCAAGCTAGATAGGGCTTCATGGGTTTTATAACAGTTGACAAAATAGGAAGTAATACTCTCCTTCCTTTTACATAATAATATTAGCAATATTTCTCTTAATTTGGATTATAAGAATGAAATCTGCCAAGATGACTCTCATATTGTGCTGTCATGGTGAATATTCTATGGCCAGTAATGTTATCTAAAACAGAAGCCAGTTCTTCGGGGAAAATATTAGTTCATGTCTGAGACTAGGAAAATCTTGGTATAAATGCAGTTGGTAACTTCACTAATTAGAAGCTACAAATCAATATGAAACCAGGATTCGCTTATATAGATGTAAGTTTTCAAGCACTTTATTGATCATGCGTTTTCACGCAATCTCTAATATGCTGTAACAAAATGAAGCTTAAAAATCTCTCTCAGGTTTCTTAGACATTCACACCAGATGTAAAGAAAAGTAAGAAAAGAAAAAATTGTGGCTTCCCTTTATTTCTTCGTAGTTTTAACTGGGGCTTTTGGTTAAGGCATCGCCCCTGCACCAACTTCAGTTGTGATAAAAAGAGATGGTAACGCTCCAGGGAGGTCTCTGTACAGACCTAGCAAATGTCAGGCAGTGGTTTTTTAAATTCCTTGTTGGGGGAGGAACTAGGTTCAACTGAGATTTTTTAACTGTAAAATCTGTGGCAGTAGATTGATTTTTAGCAACGATATTCAGTTAGCATTAAGTTTTGCCATGAGTTGAATGATATGTGTGTGTGTGCGTGTGCGTGTGTGTGTGTGTGTGTGTGTGTGTGAGAGAGAGAGAGAGAGAGAGAGAGAGACATATCAGTGAGAGCTCCAGCATCCACCTGGGGATGCAAGCCAACAGCTAGGAACCCTGTTTGACAAATCCCCCTAATTCACTGCCCCAATTCCATTCAGCACTAAGCCCTGTCATATTTTACTTTTTAAATAATCACTCAGATATATCCACCTCTCATAATCTCTATTAACTTTGACCTAGTCTAAGCTAACATAATAACTATTTCCCTTCCAATGCATTTTCTGCAACATAGCTAGAGTGATCTTTTCATAATGCAAATATGAACATGTTGCTTTCCTGGTTAAAACTCTTTGATGACTTCCAAATACTTTAAGAATTAAAGTCATGCTCTATGGTCATTCAAATTGTAGCTCCTCACTACCCCTTCAGTGTCAGAATGGAACATGCTCCCATCCTCTTTAGGAATGCTCCAGGAATGTTGTCCCTCTGTCAGCTTCATATACAAGTCACATTCCTCTAGCATCAGGGCTTTTGGACATGCCTGGACACTCTCTTTTCACCTCTTTCTTCCTTAAACTCCTATAGTCAAGGATCATCATTTCATGGACTCTTTCTTTGACTGTGCTGACTAGATCAAGTTCCCCTCATGAAAGCATGTATTTCTCCTTCATAACACCTAGAACAGTTGTAATTTAATATTTATTTATCTGTTTGATTAATAACAATAGTACTCAGCTTCATGAAAAATACAGGATATAAAATGCTAAGCTACTATATCATTTGTCCTTAAATAAAATCAGTTAACAAAATGCCCGGGAAAAATATTTGTTGATTAAACACATGAAAAAAACTTAAAAATTACTTTAATCTATTTTAGAGAGCAATAGACTGAGTTCCAGAAAGGTAAATCACTGGAACTAAAACTTAAGTACCATAATTCTAGTATTGGGACTAATTTGTGGCACAATATTATGTTTTTAAATGTAATTTATGTTCTTTCTACACATTTATGTAAGTCTAGGTGAAGTTGGCATCAATTATTTTAATAGTGGTAACATTGGAAGACTTACTGGGAAAGTCTGCTTTCAATGCCTACTATAGTTAATTTTTATAGACAATGATCCATAACCAAACTTTTCTATCTAAATTCTTATAGATTATGAAGCTTCTTGTGTGACATCAAATTTTCTACCTTGGATTGAACTAGAAACATGTGCACGATGTGGGTATAAGAGATCTAGCTACTTCTGAATCGGCCTGGCTAGAACTCCAAATCAAGTGATAGCAAGTCCTCTTTGTTAATCTTCTCCTTGTGGAAGCATGTTGGCCATTTGCTTATTTGTTGTCAGATTAATTACCGTGCATTCCCTTTTCACTCTGTGTTGCAAGGAACTACTAGCTGCTAGGCAGGGTCAGCCAATGGGAAGAGAAAACTGGAGAGCAAAAGGAAGGAGGCATTTAAGGTTATCTCTCCTTTTCTCATGCTGACTTAGGTAGCATCTCTGGCAGCAGTTATTATACTTGATCCTTAACCTGATCCTGGCAGATAACCTCTCCTTCAGTGATCCCAGCTTCCAAAAGTACTGACTTCTGTGGTTCTTGCCCCTATTGTATGCCCCTGGTTATGGGTCTCCAGTAAAATTAATTCCCTTTTCTCTAGCCTTGTTGGATAATACTGGCTTTCCTGCTGTTGCTAATCTGTGGGTTGCTTCAGGATCTTCTGTTTGGTTTTTCAGGTGCACAAATATTTGTGTAACCATTTTCCTGTATTAAGTTTCCTTTATTTGAAATACTTAAATTGATTTTGATTTTCCTGATTAGATCTTGAGTGATACAATTATTTTGTATTAGGATTAGTCCAAAGAAATAGATCCCCAAGGAGGAATTCTGAGATAAGATTGCTTGCTTCTTTTAGCTTGAACACAGTAAAGAATATTTTTCAGGTGGAAAATGGGATACTATAATTAACATCTCATCAAATGACATCACAATGACTTAAATTATTACATGGTTTGTTTGGAATAATGTACCAACTGAAAGAAAGGCTTTGGGAAAACATGTAGCTATTGCGTTTGACTATAAAAATGGGATGGCTGTTTCTGATTGCTCTGGACTATGTACAGAAAGACAATGATTAGCCTAGAGCTTTAAACTCTTATCTCAAGGGACAGCCACAGAATCGTGGAACTGCTTTGGCACTCTTAGAATATTTTTTATCAAGAGGGAAATCATTATTATAATGATTTGGGATCAAAACCATGTGTACAGAGTTATTATGGAAGTTAAAAATACAGACTCACCAATTTATTAGGTTAGTACTAAGCCATTAGCCATTAATTTTAAGTAGCGGAACTCTGAGAGTTGGGATGGGGGATATTTGAGCAGATGCAGTTGAATTTGAGAAACCTGTACACGATATCCAATTTCTATTAATATTACCAGCAAATGCAACCATATTCAATGAGACTCATCTTCCTCTACTTAAAGAGCCTATAATTTTTTAAATCTTTAATTTTCCTTGAAAGAAGATGTCTATTTTCATCAACACTCACCAGAATCTCTCATTGCTTCCAGATCCACAACTAAAGTCAAATGCTAGTACACCTCATATGGAAAATTGTATGGTCCATTCCAAGAATAAATGACTTATAGACCAAAAGATTTGTAAATATTTGCTGATTTTTATTAGAGGTTCTCTGGAAAACATGTATGGAGATAGAATCTATATGAGAAACAATGAGCAGTGCAGAATATAACTTATGATTGGTCAGTATTTATCAATATAGATGTATTTACTTGCGATTTTGGATGAAAGCAGCTGCAAATTGTACTAAAAACTTGCTTGATTGGTTCACTGAAACACAGAGTTAATGATGGCCTACATGAAATGAGGATAAGATGCCAGAACTTCCCTGGAATAATGTTGAAGAAGGATTAAAAAGTATAAGGAGATGAAAATGGTGGAATGAACCATTGGTGGTTGAATTATATACAACCTACTTTCTCTCTTGCTATATATGCCAGAGAACCTAGAGAATTATTCCTTTACTAAACGATTGATAAATGCATTAAAGAGGGGATCCCTAACATCTTTAAATATTTATGGTGACTTTCCTCTGCAGGTTGTGGATAACAGTAAGACTTCATGAGTTTGAAATGAATTGATTTCAATAGGGAAATGAAATACCAAAATGTCAGAGATCAGGTAGCAGTAGCACTTTAATGGCAGAGACAAGATAACCACAATTACCATAATAAGCATGAAAGGTTGAGTGGCAATGAAGATGTTTTTACCTGCAGGGATATATGATGATAGGTAATTGATCATAATTTCCTTAAGAATTAAATAGACGGACAGCCCAGCAAAGAATTACTTGATCTACATAACCAGAAGTATCTAGGTGTATTAACTAGAAAACTGTCTTGAATAAGTGCAGTAGGAAGTCACAACCTTACTCCTTCCCAGACATGAGCCAGTTCACAGAGGCAGGTGTTGTTGCACCTGTAACTCATTCTCCAAGTCTTTCTCTAAAGGGTCTTGGAACTGTTTATCAAAATTTCTGTGCAAAGAGGAAAGAAAAATATCCAGGCATTTTCAAGTTTTTTAGACATGGATTCTTACTTGATGCTAATACCAGGTACCCCACAAAGCAACTGTGGTCCAGTGATAAGAGTAGAAACTTATGGAATTCAAATAGAGTTTTGAATTTATCTCATAATTGTACCCAGCCTGGTGGTAATTTTTCTCAGTTCCCAAATGCAGACTTAGAATACACAAACTTGGAAACTGGCTGAATCCCTACACTATCTCCTTGACTCATGGAGCAAAGGCTATTATATTATGAAGAGCCTACCAGGGGTCCTCAAACTACGGCCCATGGGCCACTTGCAGCCTGCCAAGGACATTTATCCAGCCTGCCGGGTGTTTTTGCCATCGCTGCCTGTCTTGCTTAGCAGCCAACTTGTCCCGGGCCCACAGTGCACATGTGTGGAATGTGTGCCACTCTCTCCAACGGCCCTCCAACGGTCTGAGGGACAGTGAACTGACCCCCTGTTTAAAAAGTTTGAGGACCCCTGGCCTAGACAAATCCCCTGGAAATTTATCTCCCAACTGAAATGGTAAACCAAAAGTGATATCTGTAGGGATTATAGAGTGAAGTGCTACTAAATAAGATTTGCAGGATGCAGGTTATGGTTACTATCGCATTCATGCTTGCTCCAAATTAAAACTGATAAAGCTGTTAAAATGACTGAGAATTTCCATATATTTCATTAAGTAGTAATTCCGATTGTAGCTGTGTTCCAGGTGCAACAAACCCTGGCACCTGCTATGCAACTATTAATCTGATACATACTTTTATTTCCCATACAATGAACAAAGATTACAAAAAACCATTTGTTTTACTTGGAAGGGGCAGTAGTGTACAAACTAAGGTAGCCCTTAAAAAGAGTTGTTAAGGAAAATCCTATCAGTGGACTAAACTTCAGATGGCACATCTGAAGTTATTTCTTTTGCATAAAAGTAGGTGTGACCTGAGATATGAATCTATGCTATCACATTGTCAGTGGCTATTAATTTGATCTATCAGTGAGGAACTCAGAACAAATATAATTGGAATATTCGTGATGAGGTTTGTGAGATGATATGTACATAGATCCCATGTCATAGTATGAGCATATTTGTGTTCCATGTGAATTTTCCTCAAAGGATATATATGTAGAAGTATCTTTTAATAATCAAGTGGGTAAGATGACACATTCTATGGATATCAGTTAGCCTCTTTTCCTAGCCACTCTTATGTTAGCTCAAGAAAATGGACCTTCATGTCAGGGAAGGAAACTTTGTATAGATGCAATAAGATGGACTATCCATTTTTAAGGCTGACATGGCTACCTGGTCCTAAACATGTAATCTATTAAAAGCAAAAGCTAATTTGAGCTTCGAGTGTGGTACTATTCCACCATCAGGGGACAAGCCAGCTATCTGGGAGAAGTTCGATTACATTTGACCCCTCCCCCATCATGGGTCAGGGCAGAATTTGTACTTACTGGAATATATCCTAATTGGTTTATCATTGTTTTAGATGCCTACAATATTTCACATGAACTACTACCCATGGGCCTTATTCATGATGACGGTACCCCATATAACACTGCTTTTGACTAAAAAATTTATTTTATATCAAAAGAAGTGCCTGTAAAATGTGTTAATATTATCCTTGTTTCTTCTCTTTCAAAAGAAGATGGCCTTATAGGATGGTATATCATCAACTGGAGACAGTATCAGCACTAGGTAGGAGACAGCATTCTATAAGATTAGGTTGCATTCCTATAAGGTGCTGCAATTGCTTTGAACTAGTGACAAATATATGCTCCTTTTTCTCCCATGGCTAGAATTTGCAAGTTTTGGTACCCAAGTGTAAGTAGGAGTGGACTCCTCATTAGAACAGCTAAGGGCACATTTACAGAATTGTTGTTTTCCATCTCTATTCTCATTTAGAAGTCTTAGTTCCTTAAGGAGGATTATTTCCACCAGGGGACACAATACTTGATCCATTGAATTGGAGCTATTTTGGGCTATTCATTTGGCTATTAAGCCAATAGGCAGATGAGGGTGATTGGTTCTGGCTGGGTGATTAATTCTGGATATTAAGGGTAGATCAAGCTACTTCTATACAATGGGAATAGGCAGACACTCAGAGACTGGATCATAGACTCAGAATATTAATGGATTCACTAGAGTATCTCTTAGTAATTTCATATGCAATAGTGTCAGTGGAAAGTAATATTAACCTAATAAGAGCAAAAAACCTAAATATGCAGACATTCCAGGAATAAATGTTTGGAAAATTAATTCTTTTATCAGTAAAAGAATTCTGACTAAAATGATGGCTTAGGTAAGGATAACATTGTGTTTTAGGAAGGAAATAATAAATATCAACTATTTTTGTTCTTTGTGGATATCAAATACCAACAAAGTAGAAGAACTTTGGAAAAGAGCTTGGTAGTTTCTTAAACAGTTAAACATATTACTATTATCAGATGCAGCCATTACATCTTTACATATTTATCCAAGAGTAAAGGAAGTATATGCCAATATGAGGACATGTAAGTGAATATTCATAGAAACTTTATTTGTAGTAGCCCCAAATTGCAAACAACTCGATGGTCATCAACAGATACATACATAACAAATTATGGTATATTGATGTAATAGAATACTACTTAACAATAAGAATAAGTGAATTATGGATAAACACAACGTGGATGAGTATCAAAATAAGTTTGTTGAATGAAGGAAGCCAAAGAAAACACTGTATGATTTCATTTATAGAGAATTCTAGAAAAGGCAACCTAACTAATAGTAACAGAAGATCAGTTATTAATTGGCATTGTGTGTGGGAGTGGGACAGAGAGGGACCAAAAGAGGGATTACCAAGGGGCATAGGGAAATTTTGGGGAATGGCAGTTTCATTGGTGTATTCAATTGTCACAACATATCAAATTGCATACTTCTAACTATGCACTTTATGGTATGTCAGTTGTAACTCAATAAAACTGTTGAAAAGGTATCATCTATGCCTTATGACCTGCTACAAACTATAGCAGCTGTGCATATTTCTTATGTATTCATTATCCTGTTATTCCTCTTGTTTCCTTTCACATACTGTTTTTGTTTCAAAAATGTTGGTAGTGATTGCATTTAAAATTAGTTCAGAGGTCAGCGGACTAGTGATAACCTGAAGGGGAGGACAGAATATCATGCAGAGACACTCAACTTCGGTATGGACATGAGGATTGATGGGCCTTTCCATCTCCCCATTTGGGAAGAGGGTGAGAACATATTCATTTACTGCAGAATAGCTGTTCTGTGGATTCTGTGAAATGGGAGAATAAAATTGTCATGGTATGGGAGTTAAATATGAGCAGAGAGAGTGCAACGAATGCTAAAGAGCAAAAATGGTGGACTGTGTAGGTCGGCTGATGTTTTCTCTCATGTTCACGCTCTGTACTTCTCCAGCTCTGGTCTGTGTCACAGATAAATGCATTTCCCATACTCCTTTGCCTATTAACTCCTGGCTGTGCTTGATCAATGGGAAGTAATGGGAAAATCAGAGAAAAAGAAAGAAGCCAGTGTATTTCTTTCCCCCTCACTCTATCTGGTGGCATCTTTGAAGGATGTACATCTCCCTTATGGTTCCAGCTCCTGCCAGCATATCCATGTTGCTCCATCTTCTATCCCTATAAGGAGAAGTCCCTGCCATGGTCCTAGTTCTAGCCAGACTTCTTTGGCTGCTGGGTTCCCATAATACCACATAGTGGTTTTCTGCTGTTGCTAATTTCTGGATTAGATTTCTAATCACTGTCTCGATTTGATTTCGTAACTTCTCCAATTCACTTATGTAAACAATGACCTGGATTAAATTCTCTTTGTTTGAAAAATAATTCCTTTTGTTTGAAATCCTTGTATTTGAAATACCTGGACCTAACTGATAGGAGAATTGAATAGGTGGGTAAACAAAGAGAACACAGGTCATTTCAATTTCAGCTCAGGTTGTTTATCCCAAGGAGTACTGAACAAATGTGTTAATTCTCTTTGATGCGCATTCTTGCCACACAAGGCCCTCACTAATATGACTTCTGCCTGTCTCTTCAACCTACCTTCTGACACTTCCTGCCTTGCCCCACAGTTGAGCCATTCAGAATCTTTTGGACTTTCCCAAGTGGGCATTTTGCTCCTCCATGCTACTGCCAGTTCTGCTTCTGAATTATGACTTATCTTCTCAAAACTCCATTCAAATGCCTCTTGCAATGTGATACGTTGAACTGAGCCCTAGACAGAGTGATCACTCTGCTCTTCCTCCCTAACTCCATTCTATATACTGACATGCATATTTATTCATGTAAAACACCATGAGCTCCTTGAAGATAAGGAGTTAGTCCTCTTTGTACCCTTGTACATAGAAGAGTCTCAAGTATTTGATGAGTGAGTCATTGAAAAAAATAATGGTGATGAGTGGTGTTGGTACTAGATATTTCTTGAAGATCAACCCATTATCTTCCTGGTAGCAAGGTGAATGCCTTCAGTCATTGAAAGTGTTTTGACAGCTGAAAATATTAAATAATAGCCTATGGCCATAGCCTGCTTCTTTTTTTTTTTTTAATTATTTTTTTTTTATTTCGGCATATGATGGGGATACAGATTTTAAGGTTTCAATAACTGCCCTTTCCCCCCTCCCCCACAAGTCTGAGTCTCCAGCATAACCATCCCCCAGACGGTGCACTTCTCACTCATTATATATGTATCTACCCATCCCCCCCCCATAGCCTGCTTCTGTATAAAGAAGCAGAGCTCATTTGGAAGACATCTGTACATCACTTGGGCCCTCCAACAAGATAAAGAAAAATGTAGCATCTGCCAGCAGCTCGCTTGTTTCATAGTCGCTTGTTTTCCAGTCCATAGGATATTGGCCATAATCCCAATGAACAAACGTTGATCAGGCTGAAGTCGGGCAGGCTGTGAAAATGGAATAAACAATGGCCCTCTGACAGGCTGGAATAAAGCATATTTAATGTCTTTGTAAGTCACATTAACAATCATTCTAGGTTATTGTGCAGGCCTTCGTTTTCTATTTACTGGAGTACTGCAATTGCCTTCAGGGGATTGAAGCTACTGCCCTGGCAAAACAGCTCAATCATGCTGGCCCCTCAGTGATAGTGACATAACCAGAGCTGTGATCACCAGGATTTTTTTCTCCTTTCTCTAAACCTAATGCATCATGAACAGTTCTCCCGGGTAAGAGGTAAAAATGATTTGTAGAAAACTGTGAAGGCTAGGGGCCCAGTTTTCTACTATTTGAGGGATGATTTATACTTCTTTATGATTCTGAAATGCTGCACTCTGAGAAGGTTTGCAATTTTGTGGTTCTGCTGGTTTCAAACCAACCAGCACTGAACCTATTGCATTAGCAGGATAGATTTTCATCACCCTTGTCTCTCATCTCAGATAGCCAGAGGCAGGGGTGGAGGTTGGAGAGATTTGCCTTCCCTCTTCTTTCCTGTGCAGCCGCTGTTCCACATAAGACACAGGTAAAAAGTGCTGCATGGAAGGCCCCCTTTGGAAGCAGCCTGTCAGGCTTCTGACACTCATCAACATTTCTGAGAGCCAACTGAACAGTATGTTTCGGCTTTGCCAGGGGGAGAAGGGGTGACTGTCCGCTCAAAACATTTCTAGTGTCTGGGAAAGATCCAGTCTAGTGCCTGAGGCAAAGGGCATTAAAAAGAGAATCTCTGCTGTCACCTGCTTCAAATTGTTTTTGCCTGCAGCATAGGAGAAAAGTGTCTGTGTTGAAGAGAAAGGAGACCAAGGGAGGGAGGGCCGCCTTTTCACTCTAGGCAGCTGAGAGAGGCAGGAGCGTTCCATGTTTCGGAGATGAAACCTTTGGGGCTAAAATTAAGGGATGAGCAAATGAGTTATTTTGCCAAGCTCTGGTTGTCAAATTCTGCTCTCTCCTCTATTTACTATGAATTTTTCCTGCCCTGATGAGACTCTCTATTCTCAACATGAGTAATGTGCAATTAATCATATCTCAGGAGAATCGTAGAGGACTGGATTATACCTGTGTTCTCCAAATTGTTCTCCTTGAGGTAGGTGTTTTAAAAGATAAGAGTTTCAATTGCCAGTAAGTTTAAGAACAAAGAGTTACAGTCCCTCCGTATTAGTGTCCCACACCATTGTAACAAATTAGCACAATTGTAGTGGCATAAAACCACACAGATTTATTCTCTTACAATTCTGTATGTCAGAGGTTCAAAATGGGTCTCATTGGGCTAAAATCAAGATGTTTACAGGGCTGTGTTCCTTCTAGGGGGGTCTAGAGTACAATCCATTTTTTTTTTTTTATTATCTTTTCCAGCTTCTAGAGTATGTACGTTCCTTGGCTGGTACCTTTCGAAGTATCTGACCTCTGCTGTGATTGTCATATCTCTCTGACCTTGACATTCCCGTCTTTCTCTTATAGGGACTCTTGTGATTACATTAGGCCCATCTGGATAATCTGGGATAACCTATAACATCTCCATCTCAAGATCCTTAACTTAATCACCTCTTCAGCCCTCCTTTCCCACATAAGGTAAATAGTCACAGGTTTAGGGACTAGGTTGTGAATGTATTTGGGGGTGTATTATTCTGTCTTGTAGTCCCTCACTCAATGAAACTCACAACGCTTAACAGCACATTAAAGGTTCTGCAAAGTCTTGTAAGGAACTATGTCTTATTTTCTTTAACCCAGAGGGTCTCAAATCTATTTCCATTTCCTCTTTAATTCTAAGAATATCTGTTCTTTTATAGAACACAGCTTAATAAATGAAAGACTAAATAATTCTAGCTTTTAGAGTTTAATAATGGGGACCTTATTGTCACATTTTTAACCCACTCTTGTGTATGTGGTAATGGGACAGAAATGGGTTCGAAATTTGTTTCTCTTTATAAGAGTGACCTCAGGTAAACCATTCTCGATATTGTGGAATAATTTTTGCAGTATAGGCAGCAGTTCCTTGTAGGTCTGGTAGAATTCAGGTGTGAAACTATCTGGTCTGGGACTTTTTATTTTAGGAATGTTTTTATTACTACTCCAATTTCTGTACTTGACATTGGTCTGTTCAGGAATTTTATGTCTTCCTGATTGATCCTAGGGAGGTTGTGTGTTTCTAAGAATTTGTCCATTTTCTCTAGGTTTTCAAGTGTATATGCATAGAGATTTTTATAGCATTCACAGATGATATTTTGTATTTCTACAGTATCAGTTGTAATCTCTCCTTTTTCTTCCCAATTGAGTTTATTAGAGTCCTTTCTTTTCTACTTCTGGTTAATCTAGCAACAGGTGTATCAATTTTGCTTATCTTTCCAAATAACCAACTTTTTGTTTTAATGATCTTTTGTATAGTTCTTTTGTTATTGATTTCATTTAATTCTGCTTTGATCTTGGTTATTTCTTTTCTTCTGCCAGGTTTGGGATTGGTTTGTCTTTCCTTTTCCAGGTCTTTGAGAAGCCAATATTGCTCTGATTCCAAAGCCAGGAAAAGACCCAACAAAAAAAGAAAACTACAGACCAATATCCCATATGAATAAGGTTAAAAAAATTCTCAATAAAATCCTAGCACAGTGAATTTAGCTCTTCATCTAAAAAATAATCCATCACGATCAAGTGGGCTTGATCCCAGAGATGCAGGGATGGTTCAAGATATGCAAATCTAGAAATGTAATTCACCACATAATTAGAAACAAAGAGCACATGATCCTCTCAATAGATACAGAAAAAGCATTTGACAAAATTCAGCACCCTTGTATGACAAGAATGCTTAACAAAATAGACATAGACAGGACTAGCTTCAATATTATAAAAGCCATATATGACAAACCCACAGCGAATATCCCACTGAGTGGGGAAAAATTAAAAACATTCCCACTTAGAACTGTTACTGGACAAGGTTGCCCTCTATCACCACTTCTATCCATCATAGTGCTGGAAATCCTAGCCAGAGCAATTGGACAAGAAAAAGAAATCAAGGGCATCCAAATGTGGGCAGAAGAGGTTGAACTATTGCTCTTTGGAGACAATATGATCTTATATCTAGAAAACTCCAAAGATTCTGCCAAGAGGCTACTGGAATTGACAAATAAATTCAGCAAAGTCTCAGATTACAAAATCCATGTACAGAAATCCATGGCATTCCTATACACCAACAGTCAAACTGAGAAACAAATCAAAGACTCAAGACCCTTCACAATAGCAACAAAGAAAATAAAATCCCTAGGAATATACTTAACTAAGAAAGTGAAGGACTTCCACAGGGAAAATTACAAAACCCTGAGGAAATAAATTGCAGAGAATATAAACAGATGGAAAACCATACCCTGCTTGTGGATCAGCAAAGTCTACATTATTAAAATGTCTGTACTACCAAAAGTGATCTACAGATTCAATGCAATCCATATCAAAATACCGACATCATTTTTCACAGATCTAAAAAAGAATAAATCTCTGCTTCATATGGAACCAGAGAAGACCCTGTATAGCCAAAGTAACATTAAGCAAAAAGAACAAACTGAGAGACATCAATTTACCAGATTTCAAGCTATACTACAAGGCTATAGTAACCAAAACAACATGGTATTGGCACAAGAACAGAGACACAGACCAATAAAACAGGGCTGAGAACCCAGACATAAAATCATCCTCGTATAGTCATCTGTTTCTTCACAAAACAATGAAAAACATACACTGGGGAAAATAATCCCTATTCAATAAATAGTGCTGGGAAAATTGGATAGCCAAATGTATAAGACTGAAACAGGATCCACACCTCTCATCTCTCATAAAAATCATCTCACAATGGATAATAGACTTAAACCTAAGGCAGGAAATCATAAGAATTCTAGAAGAAAATATTGGGAAACCTCTTATAGACATCTGCCTAGGCAAAGAGTTTATGAAGACCCCCAAAGCAATCATAGCAACAACAAAAATAAATAAATAGGACCTAATCAAATTAAAAAGCTTCTACGCAGCCAAAGAAACTATCAAGAAAGTGAATAGACAACCTACAGAATAGGAGAAAATATTTGCATTTTATACACTTGATAAAGGGCTAATAAGTAGAATCCATATAGAACTCAAGAAAATCAGCAAGAAAAAAATCAAATAATCCCTTTAAAAATTGGGCAAAGGACATGAACAGAAACTTTTTAAAAGAAGATAGACCAATGGCCAAGAAACATGAAAGAATGCTTGACATCTCTAATCATCAGGGAAATGCAAATCAAAACCACAATGAGATATCACTTAACTCCAGTGAGAATAGTTTTTATGAAAAAGTCCCCAAACAAAAAATGTTGGCATGAATGCAAAGAGATAGGGACACTTATACACTGCTAGTGGGACTGCAAACTAGTACAACCTCTATGGAAAGTAATATGGAGATATCTCAAAGAACTAAAAGTAGAACTACCATTTGATCCAGCAACCCTAGTACTGGGCATCTATCCAAAGGAAAAAAAGATATTCTATAATAAAGGCATCTGTACTGAATGTTTATATGTTTACAGCAGCACAATTCACAATTGCAAACATGTAGAAACAGCCCAAGTGCCCATCAATACACAAGTGGATTAATAAAATGTGATGCCGTGTTTCCCTGAAAATAAGGCCTACCCATAAAATAAGCCCTAGAAGGATTTCTAAGAATTTGCACAATATAAGCCCTACCCCGAAAGTAAGACATAGTGATGGGCGTGACTACACAGCATATCTGCACAATTCATGCATTTCATCACAGAGCATTAAAGAAGATGAGCAGCCCTTCTCATCTGCCCCATTATGACAGCTACTATCCCAAAAAGGTGCGGGCAGCCCCACCAACAAGGTTGGCTCCCCCTGTCAGGTCCTGGCCATCCTGTGCATGCTGCAAGCTGAGGCTTTGAGGGGAAAATAACACATTCTCTGAAAATAAGCCCCAGGGTGTCTTCTTGAGGAAAAATAAATATAAGACCCTGTCTTATTTTCAGGGAAACACGGTATATGTATACCATGGAGTACTATTCAGCCATAAAAAAAGGTGAACTAATACCTCTTGTATTATCCTGGTTGGAGCTGGTGGCCCATTCTTTGAAGTGAAATATCACAAGAATGGAAAAGGAAGCACCACAGGTACTCACCGTCAAATTGGTATTAATTGATCAGCACTATGTACACATATGGAAGTAACATTCATGGAGTGTTGGGTAGGTGGGAGAGGGGAAGAGGGGATGGGTAAATGCACACCTAATGGGTGCGCTGTGCACTGTCTAGGGTATGGGCACGCTTATAGCTCCAACTCAGGCAGTTCAAAGGCAATATACGTAACCTAAATATTTGTACCTGAATAAAATTTTGAAATTAAAAAAAAAATCTCAAAACTTTAGTGTCCTATCTATGAAATGGAGATAAGGTAAGTATGACCTACTTTGCTTGATTGCCATGTAGATTTTAGGCAATTATGAGTGAGAAATTCCCATGCAAATTGTGGTTATTAAACAATGTAAGTTTCAATATCCTGGAATAAATGAGCTGCTATACAGTAACATTTCAACAAAATTTTCGCAATTTCCTCTATCCACTTCCCTTACCTGGTTGATAGTTAGAATAAATTTTCCCTTGAGATAGTTTAGAAGCCTTGAATACCAGGTTAGTATTCTTGGTTGTTGGTTTTAATCTAAGAACCAGGCATCAGTGGCATACAAAATATTTACATATGCTTGATTATATGTTATCCTCGTGACCAACTTTGAGGAATTATTTGAAAAATGGTTTATCCACGATTTCATCCTTCTTGTGAACTGTGCTCACTTCTAGGTTTTCTCTTATTTTTGTTAGTGTCTATTCATAAAAAAATGAGTTTTAAATGAATTATAACTGAGTTATTAAATTATCTAATGTTTAAGATAAGCTTCACTCATGTTTATTCCTGTTTTGTGCATGTGGTAGCAATTTTGGTTGTTCACAAATCCCATCACTTCTGCTTCCAGACACACGCTGGGGTAGTACTTCCTTTATAAATTTAGGTGTAGGCACACAACTTGCTTTGGCCAATATAATGTGAGTGGAGGAGATTTGTGTCACTTCCAGGTGGAAGCTTTAAGAGCCAGTATACAGTTTACCATCTTCCTTTTAATTGTCTTAAAACCTGTGGAGGTGTATTCAAGATGGAGCTCTCTCAACCTGCATTTCCAATGGTTTATGAAGAAGAGGGCTTGTCTGTTGGCTCACTTTGGACTTTGATGTATAGGAGAAATAAACTTTTGTTGAGTTATGTCACTAAGATTTTTGAAATTCTCTAACCTGATTGAAACAAGGTAGAATCCTTGAACTAATCCCCATTACCTTTGAGCATGTGAAAACATGCATATGAAAGTTTCTGTTAAATCATAAAGAGATCTGGAAAAGTTCATTTTGTTTCTGAGAGACTGTTGAAAGCTAGCACAATAGGAAAATCTGTGAGAAGAGAAAGGCCATGTATTTACAATCAGATGACCTGAGTCCTTGTCCTATCTTCATTCTTATTCGCTTTTAGATAAGATAAATTGAATGCATAAAGCATTATTAATTCAATTTTTAAAAATATTATTCCTACCTAGGAAAGTAATTCACAGCGTATGGAAGGATTCTTATAATTCATTGCCACAGCCTTGTAAAGACACACTAAAATTTCACTTACTTTCAGAAACTGTTTACTGTAGGCCGGGCGCGGTGGCTCATGCCAGTAATCCTAGAACTTTGGGAGGCTGAGGCAGGAGAATTGCTTGAGCTCAGGAGTTCGAGACCAGCCTGAGCAAGAGTGAGACCCTGTCTGTACTAAAATAGAAAGAAATTAGCCAAACAACTAAAAATAGAAAAAAAAAAATTAGCCTGGCACGATGGCACACGCTTGTAGTCCCTTCTAGTCAGGAGGCTGAGGCAGGAGGATCGCTTGAGCCCAGGAGTTTGAGGTTGCTGTGTGTTAGGCTAATGCCACGGCACGCTGGCTCAAGTGACAGAGGGAGACTCAACCTCAAAAAAACAAAAACAAAAAACTGTTTACTGGCTAAAATGAGTATTTAGTTTCTTCTCTTTTTCCTCCTTCCTTTAAATGCTTTGATTAAAGCATCTTTGGTTAAATATCACATTTCTTGTGATGGAGTTCTGACACAATGGCTGCTGTCTTTGTTACTGGGTTTGAGGGATGCCAGCAAGGAGGAAGGGAGGAGGAGGTGAAGGGAAAGGCACCCCAGTGTAAAGGGCAGGTGTTGGAGCCGTTCCTCTGCACCACTCGGTTCTGAGGTGAGGAAGTGACTCCGTGGGCATCAGGATGTTAAAAAAGCTGTGGTGACAATGGTTAGGGGACTGATAAGCTATGGAGTTCCAGAGTAAGTTAAGGGAGGGAAAACTCGAATTCTAGAAGACAAGTTTCCTACTCTGAAAATTTGCCTAAGGCCACCCTAAGTGCCCCTGAGCAGCAGCCAGAGACAGGAAGCAACTATTGATATTACAGCTTGCTTCCCTTTAATCCTCCCCAGTTTCTCCAGGCCCCGTGTTCATTAGCAGCTCCCTGGAGGTACCCTGTCTGCTCGCCTGTCAAGGCCACTTTTGGCATCTGGAAAGGATTTGTAGGCAGTGGCAGCTCCCAGCCTTACTCAGCAACCATGGCGTTTTTCATCCCTGTCCTCCTCTTGAGACTTTTTTTAAAAAATTGCATCAGGAAGCCAACTACAGATAGTAGTCAGATGGTCAGATGGCCAGGGCTCCAGTCTCAACTCAGGCAATTATTTATGATGGCAGAATATTTAAGGCATTTTTTAAAAAAGGTTTAAATACTGATTCTACCTAATCACATTACATCACATGTTAATAATGGTTCTGTTGGGGGAATTCCTTCCTTGTAAAGACATACTGAAAATTAGGTCTAGGATTTTTCTGCCAGTGACTTTGGTACCTGAGAAGCATGATTCAAACTCAAAATATATATAATATATAATATTTTGGCTATATGATATATATTTATATATATTATATTTATATATTATATAATATATATTTATATATAATATATATTTATATATTATATATATAATATATAATATATTTTGGCTAACTAAGAAGGTTAGTATAATGGCAAAGTTCTAGCAATTATTTATAGGGAGGCAGGTGAGGAGGGTTTTGTGGATCTCCTAGTGGCTCACTCTTTGTATTTCATCTGCTACACAAGGCCCAAAGGCGCCAGGAAGATAGAGCTTTGGGCAGATCCCTTTGTGGTTAGCACCCCGTCTCCCTCTTCCTTCTGTCGGGCCACTATATAAAGTGGTTGCAACCACTTGTGAGAAGGAACTCAGGAACCAACTTTAGCATTTTCTTTCATCGTGATAAGAAACAAGTCAGAGGATGACTGCTCTGAATGCTCTGAAGTTTGATGAAGTTATATTTTGGCCAAATCTTTATTGAGTTAGTATGGCAGATTAAAGATGGCCACAAATTCTTCAACAACCCTTTCATTGAGAGGAGGGATCCATTTATCTTCCCCTTGAATCTGGAATGGATGATATCTGCTTTGACAAATAGCACATGGCAACAGTGATGCTATTGAAGTTGCAAGTATTTAGAAAGAAGATTGCCAATTTCTCTCCTGTTCTTCTGAAGCCGGCTGCTATGCCAGAAGGAAGATTACCTTGAGACTGCCATGTTGTGGGAAACCTGAGCCAAATGAGTAAACCCTGGAGAATAAGATGCCATGAGGAGGGGGCTGGAGGAGAGAATGCATCAAGGAATTCGGAAGCTCCCTAAATATAGTAAAGAGGTCACCTTGAAAATGGATTCTCTAGACCCGACCACCCTGGCTAAGGTAGATCAAAGACCACCCACTCAGCCTAGTTCATTCTGAATTTCTGACTCACAAAATTGGGAGCATAATGAAATGGTTATTTTAAGCCATTCATTTCTGGGGTAGTTTGTTTTGTAGAAATAGATAACTGATGAGTTGGTTTGTAATCCTGACTTTTTGTTTTTTCTCAGAGTTGTTTCATTCTTAGTCCCTTTTGGTGCTTATCATACTGGAACTAAAAGAATATTGGATTTGCTCACATCTTGGTGAAAGCAAATAGGGGGGTCAGTGAGTCCCTGCAAAGTGGACTGACCAACCAGAGGCAGTGGCAAGGAGACGAAGGCAGCTGCAGAGTCTGGGGAGAATATGAGGAGTTGGAGTGAAGAGTGCAGGGCCTGAGCGATGTTTGATCTGTAACTATCTGTAGAGATTAGCTCCTCAGTTCTAGGACCCCCTGCCACCACACTAAGGCTTCCTATTGCTTGAGTTGTATGGGATCTGAGCAGAAGCATTTGTTCACTAAAACTGGCTTATTCTTCCATCAGCTTCCATAATGCTCTTCTAGGTGGTAGAGCAGAATCTGAATCTTATGCTATTCCTTCTCCTGGAAAGTCTTTCCCACTCTTTTTTTTTTTTTAACCTGGTCAGCTCTTACCTATCACATGAGACAGCTCCCTGGGATTATGTAGGTGCTCCTCCTTCTCCTCCTCCTCTGTGCTCCCGTGGCAACCTGGGCTCACCTCTGTCACTTAAGATGCTACATTAAATCATGTGCCAACGTTTTGGTCACTTCCGGGAGTGGTGAATTTCCCAAAGGGAAGGAAAATTTCACTGCTCACTTAAGTATCTACCACATGTATAGAAAAAGAACTTGGAACATAGCTGCTCAGTGAGTGCTTTCTTGCACAGAACTGGAAGGGATTATCTAGTACAGAGAGCGTTTCTCTTGAGATTTCAAAACTGTGCTGCGACTGTGGAGAAATTGCCTTTTGAAGAGTGGGTAGGCTTTATCTGAAGTCAAATTTTACTAGGGAGAGCTAATTTTTCTTTCCTTCCTCCTCGTGGGCCTGGAAGTTTGTCTCTCTGTCTTTGTGCGGCTGTGGCATAGCACAGGCCATACCGCATGGAAGAACAACTTCATGCTAAGTAGGACCTGCCTTCAGTCAGCTCTGCTCAATGCTCACCCCTCCTTTGCTCTGTCTCTTGTCTCTAGCTCTCCTCTTCCACACTTCTCTCTTCTGTTGGACGAGTTTATTCCCTTTTTCCAGAATGTAGCACAATGAGATAACACTGGTCATTTGCTGCTGTTCTGGTCCTCCAGTGGGTTTCAGACTACGCAGGAATCACCTCTCTGAGGTTTAGTCTCTGCCATCAGAGAGTGAAGATTGGAAGACTCTCTGGTCTTCATTTCTTCCACTGTGTTGGAGGAAGAATAATTAAATATTTCCAAGACCAGTTAATGGGATAGATGTCAACCTGAAGTGAAATAGTAGATGTCAAAGCACTTTGCAAAGTGGACTGATATATAAATATTTGGTGTGTTGTGTGGGTTCAGCTGGCCTCTGCCTGTCACTATCTAATTGTGTAATTGACCCCCTACTACTCACCTAGTGTTGTTTCTGACCACAAATCCTTGAAACAATTAAAGTCTGCATGTCAGATTTGTCTTTAAGGATTTCTAAGGCCTGCCACTGTGGCATTAATGGACAGAACCAGAGAGGCGGAAGCAGTGTTTGATGAATGTGCTATAATTGCTCTTTGGTATGACATAGTAATAGGAAAATTCATATAATTGACAATGTAAAGGCCCCTACTGTTAGCAGCTGCTTTAAATTTAATGGAGCTGAGATTGTTAATAGTCTTTTCTTCACAGGGGTCTTTCCTTTGGCAGCCATAGCACAGAGCAAGCATGTCCCATCATCCACGCTTTCCCTCCAGGCCCACGGCCCAGCCACCTCTCGGAGGAAGATTACAGAGAATAGTTCCATTTGCACTTTTTTGTCATGTCTTAATTATCTCGTGGAACCGTTGGTGTGTGGTATGTGGCATTCCCTCCCCGTGGGACTTCTCCCTGTGCAGCACGATGTTACAAGAAAGACAGTTCTGGAACTGAACCAGGGATGTGCCACTTACTAGCTGCAAGTCTTGGACAAGTTACTCAACCTTTCTGAAGTGCAATCTTTTCTAGAAAATATGCAAACTAAAACCTACTTATTGTAAAATGGCCAGCATGGGGCATGGGAAATATTTATCAAACATCAGCTTCCTATTTTCTCTATGGTATAGAATATGGTAGGATGGTGTGGTATGGTAGTGTAGTATACACAGGGCATGGGATGTATTTATTGAACATCGGCTTCCTATTTTCTCTATACTGTGCCAGGCCTCTCAAATTAGCTAAGTCCTTTTCTGTAAGTTTCTTGTCTTCACTCTCTCGTTTGTCACTTTTCTCAAAAAAAAAAAAATACACATCTGACTTTGAACTATAAAATTCCTTAGAGCTATTACCCCCTACTCTTTTATTTTTACAAGAGCTACCTTGCTTTACAAACCCCATACAACCACCAGGGGTCTTATGTTATAAGACAACTGCAGAAGGCTCTGCATAAGGAGTCCTATTGCTGGAAATTGTGGGTCATGACTGTTGAGTTAGGTTCATTGGCATAAGATGGATTCACAGGTGCAAGTCAAATCCAGAATAAGCATACGTAATTCCACTTAGTCATTGATGCATGTCTTTTAAATGAAAAATATCAGATTATAAAAGTGCGTGTCTGAGTGTGTATGTGTCTGAAAGAAAGAGAGGAAGCTGGGCAGGAAGAAGACAGGGAGAGAGATGAGATTTCTCCTGGAGCTCAGGTGCCTGCAGGAAGAAACATGCTTAATGCAGTTTCTTGCTAGGCCTATTCTAATTGTTCCCCTTGGCTGCAGATAAAGCTTATTTTTTGTGTGTGCCTGTCACCAGCTTTCTCCAGGTAAACCAAACTCACAGGTGCTGAGACAATTCTCTTTGCAATCACTCAGACATTTTCTTGTATAGCAATGTCGCAATTAGTATTAACTGGGGGGATTATATTATCTATCCTGCTAACCGATGGACATTAGGATGTGCCCAAATTGGACCAATAGAATATTTATAAACAGCTGCCATAATGATTCAGAAAGAATACCGCAGTTTCCTAACTCTCTCCTAGAATAACTCTCCTGAGAAGGAAATAGCTTTATCTATTTTGTTTAATCCGTGGTTCTCTTCTAAGTCTGAGCTTCTCCCTTACTGAGTCCTTTATATGTGTGCTGCTGAAACTAACCACCATTTATAAACACTATTGATTTTTTTCATGTCTCCCAGTTACCTTTAATCAGAATATTCTGTCACCAGAAAATCTTCCATTGGAAGATTTTATTTGACATAAAAGCTATTAATATCTGGCTTTAAACACTCTACCTGGCTGTCATGTTCTAATGTGCCCTCTTATATTGCACATTGCACTATATACACTATTTACAACTCTCAGAAGCATGTTTTTCCATAGAAAACTTCAGATAGAGAGAAGGAGGGGGAAAGAGAGAGAGAGAGAGATTTCACTCCATCATTGATACTTGCTTTCATTTTTTTCTTTTCACAATTTTTAAATAAGTTGTTATCTGGAAACAGTATCAGGTGGCAATAAGATATTAGTCAACAAAGAAAAGAAGATCAAAACATGCCATGCATTACAGGGCAAATAGAAGGTGTGCAGCTGCTTAGGTGTGTGCATGCATTTATAAAATGGGTACCATCTCTGCGAAGAGAGTCATTGCCCTGAATTTATGAGCACTTGGAGATATATCCATGTATTTCTGATGAATTGAGCTTTGCCAATAATCAACTGAGACCATAACTTTGTAAATATTTTAAGGAATTATGTATGTCTGCCTAACGTTTGTGCTGTTGACAAAATGTAGGATGCCCAACCACATGGTTAGTCACACCCTCCTCCTTAAATGTACAATTTTGCACATTCTCCAATCAGACCCATCTTCATGAATAGTCACCAGGGCCCCAGGCTCAGAAAGGCCCCATGTTTGGTTTAATGTTCTGCTGTCACCATCTTGAAATTCTTAATAATTTTTGAAGAAGGACTCAACACTTGCGATTTGCACTGGAACCTGCAAATTGTGTAGCTGGTCCTGACTCCATGGCCCATGTATTTCCTGCTCGTGCACCTGTTTAACAGTAGGAGAGGTTCTCTCTCAACATGCACAAATATGCACATCACATGAGTTCATAATAAATACATTTGTAGACACATACACACACACATACTTTTACACTCATTTTTCTAGAATTATAGACTTAAAGGATTCTAGCAGGGACTTCCTGGTCAACACTTGGGCTGCAGAATGCTATAGGATAGAATTTCTTTATAAAAATAAGTTTTTGGTTTGATTTGTTAGCCTCAATAATAACACCATGACCATCATTAATTGAGTGTTAGTCTTCTAAGCACTTTATCTAAATTAGCTTATGTAATCCTTAAAAATCCTTATGGGGTATTTACTTTTATAATTTTTTAATAGATTGGGAAACTGAAGCTTAAAGAATTATTAAATCATTTGCCTGTGATTTCATAGCCTGTCTGATGCCAATGTCTAAGCACTAGATTGTACTAGAGAGCTTATCCCAGTCAAGAAGGTTGGCCTTTTGTACCCACAGTTAGTCACTCATTGGCTCAGGTACACCCCAGAGGGTGACAAGGCATAGTCTACTGGTCAAGGCAGCTCCTATTTGGACGAGGGCAATTCTCTGGAGATGGGGGCAGCCACGAGTTGTTACAGGCTGATAGTAACATGTACAATGCCTAGTAGAGGTAATCTGATTGGGGAACCACTAGCGTTCATTACTAAAAACTTCTTGCATCTCTCTTCACTTTTCCATATTAAGGTATGCCTTCTAAAGGCAACTTCTTTAGGATTTTGGTTGGTTATTTTTAGGAAATCTTATAAGAGGGTTAGTGGAACAAACTATAGTTTGGTCGCTGTAGTTGGTTGAAAGCACCTCTTTAGGTAAATTGTGTTTGTCTGAGACAGTTTTGGTAGATCAGACACTCTGTCCGTCCTTGGAGAGTGGTGCTGGCTAAGGCAGGTGAACAAGAAAGGCAAAGCCATACCTGGAAGATGTGTTGATTCCAGTCAATGATGAATTGCTGTCGCTAGCAGGGAAAAGAAGTCCAAAAACATCGACTTGCCATAAGTGACAAGCTTATAGTGCTTGGTTTTCTTGAGGAGTGGTACTCTTCTGAGGTCTTGGTATTGTTCTCTTTTGCTGGTAGGTGAAACATTCAAGGGTGGGGGGAGCTGTACCAGTATTAGTGAGGGGCTGTCTGGCTCATGAGCAGCCTCTGTCTTTGCCATCATATCCATTTTCCTTATAGTCTGTGTGCAAGCACTGGGGGTCATCAAAGGCAAAGATCAGAAGACATCTACTGGCTGAGCCCTCTAGTCCACTGGATGGTTTAATGCCCCTTCTGTAGTGGATGTTCTCTGGTCAGCATTAACATAGGATACAAAGATCCTACATTACTCTCAAAGGTCCACCCACCTACTATTTCCCTAGACCTACTTGTCACTAGTCCTCTAATTTAATTCTTTCCAAGTTACTAACCCACCAAATAAGCCATTTCTTCCTCTACATGGAGTCTGGTTTTTGAATGGTGTATAGTTCTTTGATTCATGTAACATGGCTTTGCTTCCAAATAATAGGACTTTCTGTTGTGACCATATCGGGCTTTTCCAAAGTCTCTACATAGTGTCTTTCTCTGCCATAGTTACCTCTAGCACCACGGAACCTGCTGAGTATAGAGATCCAACGCCAGCACTTCCAGAACCACAGGATGAACTACTGCACAGCACTTTCTTTTTCTTGGCTCCAGCTGAAGCTAACAGCTTTCAACCCAACATGATGAATGAGTTTTAGTATTCCCAAATGCAGCATATGCTGCCTAAAACACTCAAAAGACTACTAACTGTTGGGTTTCCTTCTTTGTAGCAGGAAATGTGAGGTCTTTTCCCACTCTCTGGATTACATGTGTATTTCCAAGGCACCTATAGTATGTGCCACTTTTTGATCATCAGGTTTGAGTCATATATTAATTTTCAAAAAATTGTCTGGACAGGCCTGGTGCCTTCAATGTATATCATGACAGAGTATGAGAATTAACATACTCTCAGAATACGGCAATACATGTATATCCCACGTGAATGTAAACTAATCATTTTGTGTGAGTATGGCTTGGTTTGCCTGTTCAATGTTCACATACTATGTATCTGAGGCTGTGTTAATATTCCCTAATAAAGATAACTACATTTGGTACAGGAGATTCAACTATTTATTTCAGGGGCCACACTGGTGAATGAAATAAGAATGTGGTGGGGAATATCAGTTCTGCATGTCTTAAGTCCTTAAGTACAGCACTAGCCTTGTTTTTGTGCTGTGAGATGATATTGTTTTTATTCACTCTAATTGCCGGAAAGGGTTGGGATGGCTTCAGGGGCTCCCATTTGGCTTCCCTATTACAACTGCTCCTACTTTATAGGTCAAGAAACCCATGTGAGGTTTCTGCCAACTGCTAAATATGTCCACTTGAATTATACATTTGAGGACAAGGAAAATGACAACCAAGTGGGTTTATAGACCCAGTAGCCCCGTTGTGAGCCGGACCTGGGCCAGAACTTCATTTATTACCTGAACCCCTCATGCCCATTCATGAAGAGATAGAGGGCCAAGATGGCACTTTGGATCTCCTGGTATCAGATTAAATTTGGATCCTGTATCCAACAGGCCTTGGAAGATCCGGGTATTCCCCTTTTCCAAGTGTGCTATTACATAATTAAATGGTGGTAGGTTCCATGCGGAAGGAATGGCTATAGGTGCCATTGGAATCTTCATCATCTGGACCTGGTTGCTTCTTCAGTCAATGGGTTCTGCCTGGGAGCTGACTCTGGAAACTAGGCCAATGTTCATGACTTACCATTGGGGAGGAAAACCTCTGCCCTCTGCTCATTTATTCTTGATTCTTTTGATTTTATGTATATATAACTGTATCCTTGTTGGCTGACCATTTATCTGTCTCTAGAGACACCATGTAATGTAGCTGTCACTATAGATCATCACAAGTCAAACCCTCCCGGCTGCCATTCTGATTTTGCTAGTCATACTTTCCAAGTTCCTATCATCCCCATTGCTTCTAGGGAAACAAATTCTGCAATAGTATCTCTCCTACCAGGCGTTCAGCCCACAGAGGGCAGATTTGGTGGTGATGCTGGTATTTTCTCCCCCAGTTCATTTCTTATTGCCTTAATAAACAGAGTATTCTACAGGCCCTCCTGAGAGAGAGCTGGTGGGTTTTCCAGTCTTATACGGTTGACACTTTAGCAACAGGGGGGTTAGGAGTATTGCCCATAACCTTCCACCCTATATAGTTCAAAATCTGCATATGGCTTTTTTTTGTTTTTGTTTGCTTTTTTGTTTTTTGAGATGGAGTCTCGCTCTGTCACACTGGCTAGAGTGCAGGGGCTTCATCCTAGCTCAATGTGACCTCATAATCCTGGCCTCAAGTGACCCTACTGCCTTGGCCTCCCAGAGTGCTAGGATTAAAGGTGTGAGCCACCGCACCTGGCCTGCATATAACTTTTGACTCTCTTGAAACTTAACCACTAATACCTTACTGTTCACTGGAAGTCTTACCAATATCATAAACAGTCAATTAACATATTTTATATGTTATATGTATTATATACTGTGTTTTTACAATAAAGTAAGCTAGAGAAAAGAAAATGTTATTAAGAAAATCTTAAGAGAAGATATATTTACTATTCATTAAGTGAAAATGGATCATCATAAAGGTCCTCATCTTCATCATTTTCACGTTGACTAGGCTAAGGAAGAATAGGAAGAGGGGGGATTGGTCTTGCTGCCTCGGGGGTGGCAGAAAATCTGCATATAGGTGGACCCTCGCAGTTCAAACCTGTGTTGCTCAAGGGTCAACTGCATCATAGATCTGCTCTAGCATATTCAGTTCTCTATGTCTTTTGAGCTCTTCCTCACAGTTTTCCATGGTACTTCTGCCACATCCCTTTGATTTAATTTCAGCTGTTGCTTTTTCCAGGCTTCCAAGAGTCATCTCAGCAGTGTTTTAGAACCATCACCTACTGCTCTTGCTGGGAGATTATATTCTGAGTGTTTTACCTCATGTTATAAACTCTCCTTTATCCTGCTTTATATTCTGCTCTTCTAGATCCAGCACCCTCAGGACGTACTCACAGACATATTCTCCTGGTTCCTGCCAATGATGCTGTACAGGTCCTGTAGCAACTGTGGTGTTGCTTATTTATTCCTTAACAGGTGCAGCATATCTCTGCACTGGCTACACTGAGATTTAACTATAATTAAGGGCCTACTGCACAGGTCATGAGGGGAGAGCCGATTCTGAGGTCATTCATGGTCTCGTTTGACAACTGTCTCACTTGAGGCATCTACATAAGTCTTAAACAAGGTAGTAATGATCTCTCTTCCATAAAGGAGTAGGCCGCTTTTGCAGGCCTAGATGATTCTTAGAAACTGAGGCTACAAGGCTCACAAATTTATGTACCTATATATCACCATCTCAAATATTAGGGCCCTGCTCTTTCCCTCTCAGAGCCCAGTATTGTCATACAATATTTACTTAGGGAAAAAATTCTCTAAGATTCTGACAATGTTAAACTTAAGCCCTGTCCCTAACCTTTAGCTGTTTCTGTTCTCTGTCTTCAAGAGATTAGAGTCTTTTTAAATGCTGCAAGGAGGCTCTGACAGTCACATTTTGCTTTAAATTATGAAGAGGTCTGAGCCTGTCATTTTCTTTCTTCAATAAATCAATGGCACTTAGCATTAGCCACTCAATTTCACAGTCTTTATAGTTGCTATTTCCCACACCTCTCCAAAGCCTAAGAAATTGCACCATTTAGTACATCCCCTCCACCTGTATCCCATCCCATTCTCCCCAGGTGAAAGTCTCAGTTGTCTGCCGCAGCATCCTAAAGACTATCAGTACACCATCTACCACCAGTGATCTAACCGGCAAGTCAGATCCAACAAAATTCTACCCTTAGAGTCTGCTTCCTAGGTTCACTTCTGATACAAACTGACTTAAGTTGAGCTCCTTAAATGCAGAGGCTGACATGGGTATTCTTATTCAACCAATGTATGTGGGGAGGGGAGGGGTGATGGGCGAGGATATTCTCAGGACAAAAGGAATGAGGGAAGCCTGACAGAGTAGGCACAAAAGCTATTTATAAATGCAATCTCAACTGGAGACTAGCTTCAGTCTAAACCCATGTAGAGTCTTTGGAACATAAATTGCAACAAAGAGACTCAACTTGAGATGAAGGACCAATCTTCCATTCCTCAGTACCAGTTAGTCATTACCTGAAGTTTGTTGGGTGGGGTGATGGGGATGAGTATTATGTAAATTTCCAGGTGAGGAAGCTCCCATTTGGCCAAGGGAAACTCTCCAGATAAAGGACCAGCTGTGAGTCATTGTTATCAGTCGACATTCCAGGCATCTAGGGAATGGGTGCATCAGTAGGTGAAAATGATCTGCCCAGTGCACCAGAACATTATCCATTATCCATCTACCCCATAGATTGGGGTAGATCTTGAGATTCTGTGTTTCAAACCACCTCCAAGGTGATGCTATTGTTGCTAGTCCAAGGAACACGCTCACAGTGGCAAGAAATGGATTATTGTTTTCAGGTTTTTCTGTCTTCTTTTTATCTCCTGCATCCTTTTTCTCTTTTTCTTTCCTTCATCTTTCCTCTTTCTAATTATGTTAATTCTACTTCTGATCTCCAAACAAGTTTTCAGGCCTGGATTAGGAGAATGTAAGAATCTTACAGGTTTCTTTGATAAGAAAGGGAAGAAAAATATCAATTGATTGGTGTACTTTTCTATTAATACATCACAGTTTCTTGCAGTTGGCTTTAAGCAAGTTGTTTCCTTCACATTCATAGACAGTTCTTTTTCAATATTATGAACATAGGAACTGATTCAAGAATAAGGCACCCTCGAATTTGTGGGCCCAGCAAGAATAGCAAAGCTACCTAAAGTAGGAAGCACAACTGGTCTTTTGATTTCATTGTAGCACTGAAAGAAGCATTTACAAGCCTAATTATACCCAATTTACCATACGAAATGTTAAATAAAATTTGTGAGAGGCCGTTGATTTGGACTAGGCTCCTGAACTAAGCCTAACAGACTAAACCAATATGGAATTTAACTACAGCGGCTGAGCTTTAGTTAATTGTAAGAGTTTCTGTAACCAATTAACCAATTAAGCTTTAACCAATTAAGTTGTCTCTACACTGAGCTTCCGTTTCCTATGAATGTTGTCCGATCAAGTTATTGGTTGGAGTTCTCTGAACTTATTCTGATTTGGAGGGCCACTCAATTTGTGAATTGTTTTTGTTTTGCTTTGCTCAAATAAACTTCGTTAAAATTTGAGCTTGTCCAAGGTTTATCCTTTTAACACTTTTGGTATAGTTTGCAGGATTCCAAGCAGAGCTTTAACAAACCCCGGAGCAGCAAGTAACCAGGAGTAGGTACCTGCTGAGCCTGTTGTGTCCACTGTGTTATTGCCGCATATGGGGGTTCAGGGATATGCTCTCGCTCAAAGTCTGAAGCTCCATGGATTTGTTTCAAACTATCTGAGTTTGAGCAAATTTTTGATCTCGACTGGGTTTGGAAGTCTCAACAAAAACTGAACTGTGTTGAGTACATAGGTAAGGCTACTAGAAGACAGAAAGCCATGAGTTCACTTGGATGCAGGGAGTCTAGAACCATGCCTTCCGAAACTCCATCCAGGGTTAGTGTGTGCTGTGAGAGGGCATATGACATTGTTGGGCTTTGCGGTGGCTGGCCTGGGGTCAGACAGAAACTGGGGGACTTTAGGGGTATAGAGTGTCTCCATTCTGAACTCCATCCAACTTCATGTACAAGAACTCCCAGAACCTGTACACTCTCTCTCTCTCTTTTTTTTTTTTTAAAGAGAAATGGGTGAAGTTTGCCACAGGTGATTAGGAATTACAGTGGCCACAATGAGAAAGTTAATTTGGCTAAAATTGTTTGTAGGGTACACTAGAAAAGAACCTCAAATCCCACAGAAACAATGGAACTATTTTTTAATTAGCACAGAAGCTTTTAAAAGACCAAAGTGGGGAATAACGGTTGTTTATAGAAGTTGAGCCCTTAGATCAATAGCTCAAGTTGAAATCTTGAGCTCAGAACAATAGTAAAAGGTGACCTAGTCTTGCATAGAAGATGCCCTGCTTCTTAATGGCCTCTGCCAGGAACTCAGTAACTTAGTTAAAAGAAGACAGGCTGGGTTGGGAAGCTGTTTTCTTTTAGTTATTTTGAGACCTATCTTTAATGAAGGAAACTTACATCATGGAGGATGTCTTTACTTACAGGAATGTCTCTCTCTCTGCACCAGAAAGAGAGGAAGAACTAAATTACTGGATACTTTCACAATGGAAAAGGCAAAAAGACTTGGGACTATATAACAAGCCTGGCTTCTGACCATTTTGTCTTAACTAGGCTTCCTACTTACGACTTTAAATCAGATTACAATGAGTAACTGAGGTAACTATAACTTAGGGTAATAATTAGGCAGGTCAATCAAGAAAAGGGCAAGGGTCCCCTGACTCAACCCCCTTGCTGAAACAAGGTGCAAAGGAAATATCCGTACCCCTGTGAATTGTCCTTAAGAAAGATGAATAGGCCCTTAGAAAAATAGATAATGGTTTAAAATGTGTTCTGTCTGGGTGTGGAGAAATCTCCTGTGATTAAAATTAATTTTCAGAGGATTGATAGCAGTTGAGTCCCTTTCATGGATCTGTCTTTAGGCAGATAAGGGGGACACAGAAAGCCTCACCTTATGTATTGATAATCAATTTAACAGTGCTATATCTTGGGGAAATATTTCCTGAAGTCATTCCATGGTGGTTACCTCTTACACAAGCAATTTAAACATAATTGCTAAAAATGAGTAAATTAGGTGACTATAAATGGCACAGAAACTTGTAAATGAGTTTCAGGAATCTTTTTAAGTAACTCGAGGTCTTAAAATTATGTTAGATTAAGTGATATCTATGAAATGTATGACTCATTTTTTAAGTCGAAATACTGAATTTGCTCCTCAACCATTCCAATTTTGTTGTGTTTTGAAGGAGAATCTGAAAACAGAATCAATGTGATTCTGATTAGTAGATTTCCCAGTTACCTTCAAAGATTGGGATAGGCTGACAGAAGCTGTTCTAAAGAGAAAACAGCAGTTCACTGCTTTCATTGACAATGTGGAATGTATCACGACTTTTGGAAAACACTAATTGATGATGAGCTGATTGAGGCTGATAACCAATGCATGGTCATATTCATCTAACAGATATTTGACCATCTACTATTAATATATGTAATAAGTTCTACTAGGGACAGGAATATAATGGCAAATAAGGTAGATGTAGTTTCTTCTCTCATACGTCATCAAAGAAACAGTTGCAGATGTATACAGTATAAGAAAAGTTAAAAAATTAGCAATTGTATTAAGTTCTATGAAGAAAAAGGATTGTTCACTCACTAAATCTGCAAACAGATGATTGGTTGAATTGGACTCCTTGTGTCGGCCAGTTTTGCTGCCATTTATCTAGTACCAAACATAGTGCTGGTCTCAGTTTAATGTTTGATAATGAATAAATTCTGCTAGCAGTATATCTTGTTTTTGTGTCTTATAGAGAAGTCAGGTATATTTGGCTCTGGTAAACATAAAAAGGGGTATTATAAGGGAACATGTCTCCAAAAACTAGGAAATGGTGCTCATCTACAAAATGCTGCTCTAAAACAGTTGAAAGTTGCTTTCTTCCTTGGTTTTCATTGGAAATTAAGGTTACTAGAAGTTGCAAAAATTACAACTAATACATAGTAATTAATATAAATAATAACTTTATGAGGAAAGCAAGATATATTTTGGTAAGTGAATCTATACAATATCAAAGACTTTTTGTTAATGAAAAGAGTGATTTTGTCTAGTTCGCAGGTTTCAGAATGAATGAAGGAATGACAAATGAAAATGAATGGAAAAGAAAGTTGTAGAAGGTTTGGGGAAGACGAATCTTGTGAAAGAAATTTCATGTGATCAAGCTGGTTAAAATTAGAAGGAAATTATAACTTTTTCTAAGAACTGAGCATTAATATCAAATGTATAATTATGCAAAAATAGTATTTAATTCCCTATGTTAAAATAAGGTTTTCTTGGAGAACTGATCTATTCTTAATAGGAAATGGAGCCTTAACAGGTCTTTCAATTACTTAGGAAAATTGGGCCTTTTCTATTAAAGAGCTAGGATTTTTTTCTACCGTTGTGGCTTTCTGTATTATTACTCTGATTAAATGACTTGATCAAGTATGTTGAACATTTATTTCTAACAAGTTTTCCAAAATCAAATCCCAAATTAAGTCTTTTTGATCTAGGGTTGACTTTGGGATTTTCTAGTTGGGCCCCTGGAGAGCCTCAGGATGCATCTCATCTTGTAAAGATTTTAAAATAATTATGCTTGTTTCATGTGTTGAATTATATGGAAAGCATTGTCAAATAATAAAGTCATGTCAAAACTTTTTGAGTTATTTTTATGAATGTGTTTCAGAAATTGTGTGAAATGCATAGAAATCTAATTCATAGAAATCTAATAGTGCTGGTATAATGCTATCAGTCATAATTCTAGTTATTTTCTTAAATTGTTGTATGTAATGATAACTAGGCTTCCTTGTCAAATGCTGGTTATAACGCTTTGGCATGGCCATTCTAAGTCTTTGTCATTAAGTTGTTGTTTGGATTCTTCTCTAAAAGCATTTTAAATTGTCTATAGTCCAAAAAAATATTTCCTCTACAAAAAGGTTCGTGGGAAGAACTTCGAGTACAAGTTTTTGATAACTTTAAGATCATTCCATTGAACTGGGTGGGGATTTCTGAAACTCTTAATGATTGACTCATGAAATTAAGCCAAAATCAAGCAGAACAAGAATTAATTGCCAAGGAAATGCTTTGGCAGGATTTTCATGCTAGGTTAGCCAATGCTAAAATTGTTAAGATGTACAATTTGAATGAACTCCTTAAGATTGATCCAAGTAAACTCCCCTATGATTTTATTTAATAAACAGTATAATGTACTTGATTTGGAAAGGCATAATTGGTATCGGAAAGAATATAAATTTAATGCTAAGCATTGTTATCGCAGAGGGCCCAGATGGCTGCCTGATCATCCTTAAGTCCTTGAAGCTTCTATTAAGAGCCTTGCACTTCACAATTCATCATGAAATAGGCAAGATGATCTAAGTTGTTAACAAACATTGCTAAAATTATTAAAATGATTTATGGCCAATATTTGGTTTGTCAAGCCCATGATCCTGGAAGGACAATCAAAACTTCAGGTGTTACATTTCTGCTACCTGACAGATTATTTGAACATTTACAAAGCAATTTCATTTAATTGCCGTCTTCAAAGGGATATAAATGTGTTCTTGTAATAGTTGATGTTCTCTGGTTGTATAGAAGCTTTCCATGCAGGAAGAGCAATGTTATTAATATGAAAGTTGTTAAAAGGTTGTCAAAAAATGTGTTTTTCTTTCTGGGGCATCTCTGAAGAGATCTTCAATGACAGAGAGAGCCACCATGTTGGGCAAATCATAAAACAGTTAAACAGAGTGTTATGAATACAATGTCATTTCCATTCCCCCTGTCATTATCAGCCTTCTGGACAGGTTGCAATGATAAATAGTATTTGGAAATTAAAATTTGTGACGTCTGTTGGATTGATTTGGCCAAGGGTACTATCATTACCTTTCATGGATAAAACAGTTACTGAAAATGCTATACTCTTAATAAAGGAAACTTATGTCTCCTGCTTTCCTAAATTCTCAGGACTAAATGCTGTAGAGCTTTGATGTATAAGGGTGAATTTCCACCAGATGAAGGAAGACTTTTGTGATCCAACTTATAACAATCAGACCTTTCATGATTTAGAGGCTGGATATTGGGTTTTCTGGAAATAGCACTGGAGAGGGACTGCCTTTCAACCCCATTGGAAAGGACAACATCAGATTCTTTTCACCATGCATACTGTATGTAGTAAATGTTCAGAGCGTCGTTGAACTTCGAGTCCCCATTTTACACCTTAGGAGGGCCCCTTCAGACTCTTAGAACTATATACCTATTGGAGACCTTAAGATAAAGCTGACAGGGAAGTTTTTTCCCTAGAAGTAGAGAGCATCTTGGGTGTGGACAGCATTTTCCCAAAATATTGGGATAAGACTTATCAGAATGAGACTCTTACCCCTCTCAATATCTCCTTATGCCTACCTTTTTCTCTTGACAGAATAATGCTGGAACTAGACTTCTGTACCCATATGTTCTTACTCCCTGTTTTAATTTAACCCAGTTTTGAGGTGCTATATTACTTACTAGCAGAACAGAAAGTTTGCCCAGATAATACTTTTACTTTTGTTACACAGATAAAATACATTGGATATTGTAGAAACTCATTTATAAAAAATTAACGAACAGGCTATTTGGTTAAAATGGAGAAATTCCTCATCTGGCTGATTCTTTGATCTATTTGATTTTTAGCTGGTTTGGTTCATAAGGAGCTTGACTAAGGACTATGCTCCAAACTCTTTGTATTGTCCTCCTGGTAGTCAGTCATAATAGTTTCCTGGTACGCTTTATTCTCTCAAAGTCTTACCTGTCTACACACAGCCATCTTCTGAATGCTAAATGGTCTCTGTCCAGCTGGAATGTTAAGGATTCCAACAAATGTGATCACAAAGACACCATAATCAATGAATGATGTGTTGACCTATAGTCCAGGATGATGATGACTGAGTAGATGCTCTAAGTCTTGGTTAGACTCTCTTATAGGTGAGAGTCTGACTAAAAAGGATGAATTATTAAATAAAATTTGTGGGAGCCCATTGGTTTGGACTAGGCTCTTGCACTAAGCCTCAAAGACCAAACCAATATGGAGTTTACCTACAATAGCTGAGTTTTAGTTAATTGTAGGAGGCTCAGTAAGCAGTTAACCTATTAAGCGGTGACCAATTAAGTTGTCTCTATGTTTTACTTCCATTTCCTATAAATGCTCTTAGATCATGTTATTGGTTAGAGTTCTGTGAACTTGCTCTGATTCGAGGGGCTGCCTGATTAGTGAATTGGTTTTGCTTTGTTTTGTATTTTTGGTTGGGATTTATTTATTTATTTGCTCAAACTTAGTTAAAACCAAAACTTGTTTAAGGTTTTTTTTTTTTAATGGGGAATACTGAGATTCCTAAAAGTTAAGGAATTTGTTTAAAGTCACACAGGAAGGTAGCAGCAGAGTTTAGACTAGAACCAAGGCTTTGGGTCTTCTTAATACGCTTCTATTTATTTGAATTTGGATCTCTGTACCTTGGACAATGTCCAAAGTAAGACTTTTAGCCATAACTTTTATACATCTTCCTTATTCTTAGAGCACAGTGGAGTAGATCATCAATATAAAAACATGAAAATAGATAGAAGCACTATGCCAAGGACCAATATAGGAAAGGCAAAAGATATTCTAGAGTAGAGTGAAAGACCTGACTTAGGATGCCTAGACTTTAGAGAACACTTACCATCATAGCTTCCTCCATGAAATTTTTTTAGCAAGACTGTGATATCAGTTTCATATTGGGGATGACTTTTCCTTTATTGCCGTCTGATTTTCCTTAAGTGTTGCCATCTTTCATGGTTTGGAGGTGACTGAGAAAGAATGTAGTCAGAACAGCCCAACCTTTCTCTATTCATTTCCTAAATGAGTCCATTAAAATTATGACATTATCACCAATCATTAACATTGTCATCACCATAATCCTCTTTATCAACACTTAACACTCACTGAGGGCTTACTGTGTACCAGGCAATGAGCAAAGCTTCATATGTACTATCTCATTTAATCCTCACAACATTCCTATGAGGCTAGTATACTTAGTAGACTCATTTTACAGATAAGAAAACTGATACTCAGAGAATTTTAATGTTTTTCCCCCAGTCACACAGCTAGTTTGTCATGGCACCTGGATTTAAACTGAAGTTGCTTCACAACAGAATTTATGACCATAACACAGTGACAAATGTTGGGCAGTTAGATCAGAAAGCAAATCAATTTCAAAAGGAAGGTGAATGTCTTAGGTTTAGTTTAGAAATATATTATGTTTAAAGTCAGCGAATTCAGGGGAACACTAAAAAAAAACCAAAAAATCGAGAGAAGGATAAGAAGCTCTGTGTTGCAGAAGAATGTATATTTGCAACCACAAGAGTAAAATCCTAGAGCAAGACTTTAGTCTGAAAAAATGGAACACTAGAAGTCTCTTTTTCTTGGTTTCCCTGATAGTAGGCTCTGCTCTTCATAATCATTCTATTGAGAAATGTTCATGCAAGTAGAGTACACATCAGGTGTAAAATAACATGGTTTAGGTGTCTCCTACTTGGAAAGAAGTCTGAGGAGAAGTTTGGAAGTTTCTGTTCTGAGAGACAGAGATCACAACAGGATGGATTTGCAATATGAATAAAAGTAACTCTCTTGAGACGGCATGTGCTGGAACTTTGTGGGTACTACAGAATTGTATTTTTTTTTCTAATTTGTTCATAGCTTTTGTAAATAAACTAAATATATCATGCTTTCATACTGCCTTACTTCCTCTGATATCATTGCTGCATTGGGTGTGGGTGGGAAGAAAACCTATATAGGAAAAATGGTAGGTGAGTCAACATTAAAGATCCTCCATGTATAACATTAATAATAAAATATAGACTAAACTATTTATGTTGGTTTCTTAGGGGAATGGAGGGAAGTGAAATAAAAAACTTGATATATACCTTTTTATTATGACTTCTTCAATTATTAGTAATTTTAAGCATGAACTATTTTGGCTACATTAATAATTGGATTACAACTTCCATATATATCATACATATATCGTATATATCATACATATATCATATCAAGACTTCCTATATATCACACATTGCTCACCAATCCTAGTATAATCAATGAATGTAACATAATACATTGAATAACTTGAGTATAGTGAACAGGTTTAATTTACTTCTCTTAATCAGAGATTGTTTCTGGACTTTCTCTGGAGTATCCATAAAAGCCAACCTGGATAACTTGAGCAAAAATGAGGATTGAAAACATATTGCATACCTCACAGAATTAACAGGAATTCTGTACAACTTGGCTCAAAAACAAGAACAGTTCCCTGTATCTAAGTGGCAAAAAGTTTTCAAAAGGCTCTGTAAGCACTGCTTAAATGAATGATCTTCAACACTTTTTAGTCTTTTTACTCCTGGGCTCAAAATTCAAATTCCAGGAGGGTAACCTCTAGTTGGCACGAGTCACATACCACCATTTTGGTTAGAATAAGACCCAGAACCTTGCATAATGTACGGTCTCAGCACAATGTACACAAAAGAGGAACTGGTAAGTCCCCCAAGGAACTCAGAATACTTTTACCAAGAATATACAAGGGATTTTGAGAAGCCAAAAGAGCAATAGCTGACCTCTACAAGTTCTTTGCAAGTCTCAGGATATTGAGATTTGATGTTATAATATTTAGTAAATATTAAATTTGATATAATATGTAAATATTATAAGAAGAGGTGTTATAGAGAGGGACCCAATTCAATCTCATATCTTAGATTATATGTCTCTATGTCTTAGATTATAAACCTTTAGAAAGTATTATAGGCTATACCTAAATAATTCTCCTCAAGTGATCTTTTGCAAAGCCAAATGCATTCAGAGCCTTAATAAAATTTGTCATGCTCCTGCAGCTTATCAGAGTATTCTAGTTTCAATGGCTAACCCTGAGCACATTGCTAGGGGTAGAGAAATAAATAAGATAGGCTCTGACGTCAAACATTTCATAGTCTGGCATGGGTGGAATAAGAAATGCTTGCAACTTGCTGTTACAGAGCTATAGGTGACTCCCCAGCACAAGGAAAAAAGACCCATCACAAGAAAAAAAGGAGAGGTTCATTCTTCTTGAAGATATTGAGGAATGCTCCATGGAGAAGGTGACTTTTGAGGTAGATACTAAAGAAGCAGTGGCTATTTTTGTTTTGCTGAGTTAAGGGAGGGGATACCGGCATTCCAGACAGAGGGAAATATGGAAATAAGTGTATGGTATGGAAAAGGTTGAGGTAGAAGCTGAGGTACTGGAGTGAGCCCATGAGGGGGGG
>VSMD01007216.1:0-23879 GCA_008750895.1 Mirza zaza | reverse complement strand
TTATTTTTTTTGAGACAGAGTCTCACTTTATTGCCCAGGCTAGAGTGAGTGCCGTGGCATCAGCCTAGCTCACAGCAACCTCAAACTCCTGGGCTCAAGCAATCCTGCTGCCTCAGCCTCCCAAGTAGCTGGGACTACAGGCATGTGCCACCATGCCCGGCTAATTTTTTCTATATATATTAGTTGGCCAATTAATATCTTTCTATTTATAGTAGAGATGGGGTCTTGCTCTTGCTCAGGCTGGTCTCGAACTCCTGAGCTCAAATGATCTGCCCACCTCAGCCTCCCAGAGAGCTAGGATTACAGGCTTGAGCCACCGCGCCCGGCCCCCCTAAGTGCTTTTGATACAAGCGTGGTGATAGCTTGTTTGCTGTCTGGTATAAATGATACAGGCTTATCTTATACTTTTCCTGTTCCATCCCTGGAATTAGCCACCTTTCCAAGGAACCCTTCGGTGTAAAATAATATTTAAAGACAACAAACTGTATATACCATGATTCAATTCAGATTAAATTGAATGGCTGTGTGAAGGAAAACGATCTCCTCATAAAATTCTACCAAAGGATCATTGATTTGAGTTAATCTGGATTAGAAACTGTGTTGGTACAACTTTATTTAACAAAACTTTTTATTTTGAAATAATTATAGACTTGTAGAAAGTTACAAAAATTATACAGAGCAGCCCAGCGTACTCTTCATCCAGTTTTCCCCACCTATAGTTTTGTCATTTTAAGAACACCATAGAACTTTGGTCCCCATCCCCTGCACCTGCACCTGGGCTCCCCTGCCTTGACAAAGGCCCCCATGGAAAAATTGTCTTCCATGAAACTTAGGAAGCCGGCCCCACAGCAGGAGGTGCGCAGCAGGCAAGCCATCATCTGTATTTACAGCCACTCCACATCACTCACATCACTGCCTGAGGTCCACACCCCAGCCCCATCACTTTGTTGAAAAATTGTCATCCATGAAACCAGTCCCTGGTGCGGAAAAGGTTGGGGACTGCTGCATAGAATGTCCCTCAGTTGAGTTTCTCTCATGTTTTTGTTTTGTTTTGTTTTTTTTAAGAAATAGTATTTTGGTTACCCAGACTGGAGTGCAGTGACACGATCATAGCTTACTCTAACCTCCAACTGGTCAAGGGATCCTCCTGCCTCAGCCTCCAGAGTAGCTCAGACTACAGGTGTGTGCCACCATGCCAGGCTAATTTTAAAAATCTTTTTGTAGGGATGAGGTCTCACTATGTTGCCCACGCTTGTCTCAAACTCCTGGCCTCAAGCAATCCTCCCACCTCAACCTCCCAAAGTGCTGGGATTATAGGTGTGAGCTACCATGTGTCTCATGTTTTCTTAAGATTAGGTTGAAGTTATGCATTTATGGCAAGATACCACAATTTCTGGGCATACCTGATGATTTCTGTATGCCTTGTTACTGGTGATAGTAACTTCGATCACTTGGTTAGGGATTTTTTTCCCACTGTTTTTCTCCTTTGTACTAATAAATAATAAATTTGGAGGTAGATGCTTTCAGATTACATAAATATCTTGTTTCTCCTCAAATTTTGCCCACTAGCTTTAGTATTTATTTAGATCTTGCTTACAGAAGTTATTACTGAAGTATTTATTGGTGATTTTCTATTTCTATCATTCCTTTTACATTTATTATTTGGAATTGTTCCATAAGGAAGAGTTGTCCCTTCTCCCTGTTTTATTTATTTATTCAGTTATTTATTTATATCATTTAGAGTATTTATTTGGGGGGTTATAATCCAATACTATAATTATTTGTGCTCAAATTATTCCATCTTTGGCTATTTGGAGCTCTTTCAGGGTTGCTCCTATGTCCTTTTGACAGCCCCTCTTCTTTTTTTCTTTCTTTCTTCCTTTTATCTCCCTCCAGGTTCATCTTGCATTCTTTTCTGCCTGAGTCCTGGAATCAACCACTTCTCCAGAGAGCTTTGGTTCTCTTTAGTGGAGAATGGCATTTAGAAATTAAGATCTGGATGCCAGGTGTGTACTTTGCTACTGGATGTCACTGTTTGTAGATCCTCTTAGGAAACAGGGCTAGGAAATATGTGAATGCATACTAATCCATGTATTCAAAATTAGCTTTATTTCTGAATTTATCTCTTTGCATATACATTTTAAAAAGAAAAAAACCCCACCAAAGCATGAATTCCTATTGATACTTCCAACTTCAGTCCAATAACAGAGCTTTCATTTTAGCATTCCTACTTGGCTCATTTGTCCAGCGGTGAGACGCTTGGCTCTCACATACAGTTTCAGAATTGCTACCCCAGTATCCCTTTGAGAAACAAATTTACCAACTAGATCACAATGTTTATATATAATTCTTTTTGTCTTTGGTCTTACAGTATCTAGTCAAAACATTGTTACTTAAGTCAGAGCCTTTCTTCCCCACCCTCTTCAGTGTGTTTATGTCCTTCACTTATAACATAGTTTATTTGTCAAAGTCTGTGATTCTACATCCTGGTTAACTTTTAAAAATTGATTATAGTACAGTCTGTTTTTTGTTGTGCTTAGTGCTAGGATTTTGACAGATAAATGATTGTGTATCCATCACCATAGTACCAAATAGAACAGTTCCGTCACCCCCAAAATTCCCTTGTGTGGCCCTTTTTTAGTACCTCCTCATCCCCTAACCCTTGACTACCATTAATCTCTTTTCTGTCCTATAGTGTTGCCCTTACCACATTGTCATATCAATGGTGGCTCATGCCTGTAATCCTAGCACTCTGGGAGGCTGAAGTGGGAGGATCTCTCAAGGCCAGGAGGTCAAGACCAGCCTGAGCAACATAGCAAGACCTTGTCTTTACAAAAAATAGAAAAATTAGCTGGGTGTGGTGACACGCATCTGTAGTTCCAGCTACTTGGGAGGCTGAGGAAGGCGGATTGTTTGAGCCCAGGAGTCTGAGGTTGCATTGAGCTGTGATGATGCCACAGCACTCAAGACTGGGCAACAGAGTGAGACCCCGTCTCAAAAGGAATTATACACTATATAATCTTTTGAAATCAGCTTTTTTTGATTTAGCATAACACATTTGAAATTCATTCACATTGCCATGTATCTGAATAGTTTGCCTCTTTTTATTGCTGAGTAGTATTTCATTTTATGAATATAACAGTTTCTTTATTCACACTTTGAAGGACATTCTGGTTGTTTCTGGTTTTAGGTGATTATCAGGTCATGCAGATTTTCTCTTATGTTTTCTTCTAGAATTTCTTCCTTGGATTTTCTTTGACAAAAATAGCTTGACTATATTCATGTGGATTTCTTTCTGAGCTCTCTATTTTGTTGCATTGATCCATATGTATTCTTTCACCAATACCACACTATCTTGATTAGTGTCGCTTTATAGTTACATCTTAAATTTGACTAGTGTAAGTATTCTACCTTTGTTCTTTTTTGTAATTATTTTGGCTACTGTAGTTCTTTTGCCTTTTCCTAATTTTTTAAAAAATTAACTTATCAATATCTACAAAAGGTTCTTCTGTTTGTAGGTTTGTTTTGTTTTGTTTTTTGTGGAAAGACAGGGTCTCATTCTGTTGCTTAGGCTGGAGTACAGTGGCATCATCATAGCTCACTATAGTCTCAAACTCCCAGACTCAAGCAATCCTTCTGCTGCAGCTTCCTAAGAAGCTAGAACTTACAGGCACACACCACCACACCTGATTAATTTTTCTTATTTTTATTTATTTATTTATTTATTTTGAGACAGAGTCTCGCTTTGTTGCCCAGGCTAGAGTGAGTGCTGTGACATCAGCCTAGCTCACAGCAACCTCAAACTCCTGGGCTCAAGTAATCCTACTGCCTCAGCCTCCCGAGTAGCTGGGACTACAGGTATGCGCCACCATGCCTGGCTAATTTTTTCAATATATATTAGTTGGTTAATTAATTTCTCTCTATTTATAGTAGAGACGGGGTCTCACTCTTGCTCAGGCTGGTTTCAAACTCTTGACCTCAAGCAATCCGCCCACCTCGGCCTCCTAGAGTGCTAGGATTTTCTTATTTTTTTGTAGAGACTGGGTCTTGCTATATTGCCCAGGCTGGTCTCGAACTCTTGGCTTCAAGCAGTCTTCCTGCCTTAGCCTCCCAAAATGCTGGGATTATAGGCATGAGCCATTGTGCCCAGCCTGGGCTTTTGATTAGGGTTATGTTGTTTATATAGATCAAATTGGAGAGAAATGAAATTTTATAATCCTTTAATATGGTGTATCTCTCCATTTATCCTCTTTGATTTCTGTTGTCAGTGTTTTGTTCTAGCACAAATTATTTTAGATTTAGCTCTAATTTTTATCTTTTTCTGTTATAAATAGTATTGCTTTTTAAATTTCAAATTCCACTTGCTTATGGCTATTATATAGAAATACTGTTAATGTGTATAGATTGGCTTTGTGTCCTGTTATCTTGCTTCACTTACCTACCTGGTCTAGGAGCTTTTTTGTAGATCCTTTGGAACTTTCTATATAGACAGCTGTATCAATTGTGAATAGAGTTTTATTTTTTCCTTTCTACTATGTATTTCTTTTATTCCTGTTTCTTGACTTTTTGCACTGGCTGGTACTTCTAGTATGGCATTAGTGAAAGACATCCTTGCCTTGTTCATGATCTTATGGGGAAAGCATTTAGTCTTTCACTATTAAGTGTGATGTTAGCTACAGATTTTTTTTTTTTTTTATAGATTATCAGATTGAGGAATTTCCCTTTTGTATTAGTTCCCTAGAGTTACCATAACAAATTACTACAACTTGGTGGCTTAAAACAACAGAAATTTATTCTTTTACAGCTATGGAGGCTGAAATCACACCATAGAATGTTAGAATAGGTAGTCAGTTAGGTATGAGCAAGGGAGGAAGGAATGGAAAAGTTAGTCAACTGGCTTGAACAAACAGCCCTTGAATGAACAGAAGAAGAAAATAGCCATTAATATCCCAGCATTGCACAGGTACAAAATGATCTTCCCCCCATTGTATCACATTTGTAATAAGTTAACATTGTGGTTTTGACCCTCCTTATTGGAAAAACAGGGGAACTATGAATAAAAACAGAATGATCACTGACTGCCCAGCCTTCTCAGACTTATACAAATAAAAACAGCGAGTCTACTTGCTCAAGGCTTCTTGAGTATGGCTCTGGGTCATAGTCCTCAAATGGGACTCAGAATAAACCTCTTTAAGTTATTTTACAGAAAAAAAAATTGTTCTGCTGACAAGAAAAAAGAAAAACAAAACAAAACAGCAACAGTTCAGGGCAGTTGCTCTTTTCCAGCCTGTCCACTCCCTTTCTTGGGCGTGCACTTTTGGTTTGCATAAGCCTTTTCCTAAGCCTGTCCGCTTTCACTCAGTAAACTAGCCACTATCGCTCGGTTGTGTGCATTCTGAAATTCTTTTCTGCTATGTTGGCAAGAACCTTTTCACTGGTGATAAGAGGAGCCACACTTCCTCTGAACCCTTCTTTGCCTCTTCCAGCTCCTGGTGACTCTGGGCATTCTTGTCTGTGGCAGCATAACTTCAGTCTCTTTACATAACCCTCCCTTTTGTGTCTTTTTTTTCTTTGAGACAGAGTCTCACTCTGTTGCCCAGGTTAGAGTGCCATGGCCTCAGCCTAGCTCACAGCATCCTCAAACTCCTGGGCTCAGGCAATCCTTCTGCCTCAGCCTCCAGAGTAGCTGGGACTACGGGCATGCGCCACCACTCCCGACTAATTTTTTTCTATATGTTTTTAGTTAGCCAATTAATTTCTTTCTATTTTTAGTAGAGACAGGGTCTCGCTCTTGCTCAGGCTGGTTTCAAACTCCTGACCTCGAGGGATCCACCTACCTCTGCCTCCCAGAGTGCTAGGATTACAGGTGTGAGCCACCGCACCAGGCCCACCTTTGTGTCTTTATGTGTCCTTTTTAAAATCTCTTCTGAAGATAATCTATTGGATTGAGGTCTCTCCTGGACTCAAGTGATCCTTCTGTCTCAGCCTACCAAGTAGCTTGGAACTATTGGCACGTACCACCACACCTGGCTAATTTTTAAATTTTTTGTAGAGACGGGGTCAGGCTGGTCTTGAACTCCTGGGCTCAACTGAACTCCCACCTCAGCCTTCCAAAGTGCTGGGATTACAGACTCAAGTGTCTGGCTACTTCTTTTTTAATGTGAGCATTTAGTGGTGCAAATTTCTCTCTAAAGTTAGAGCTGCATCCCACAGTTTAAGGCTTTTTATCCTTTAGTAGGAATAGAGGAAAAAGGTACTGATTCAGCTTCATGCCCTCTGCAGAAGCTGCTGTTTTCATCTCCTAGTTCTTGTACCATTAGGGAGACCTTCTTTGGACTCTTTCTGTCTTTTCTGTGAGTGCCTGGTGTGATTCATGAAGATAAAACGTGCAAAATTTACAGCACCTCTCCCCATCTCTCAACAGTGTATACCCAATCTCCACCAATTTTTCAGACTTTAGTAGCTGACCTCTTCTTACTTATATCTTGCTGTATCTTGTCTGTATAAGCCAATGTTTATGTCTTAGCTCTCTCTTCAAATACCTATCTCCTTAGTTTAGGGTCCAGTTGGTTGCCATCTGACCTCAGTGTTTGGATGGGATCAACAAAATTGGAAAAATTGCAATTTGTCTGGCTTTATTTCGTTTTTGGAGGTTGGAAGTGACACTCTTTCCAGCTCTCTATATCCCTTTGACTTTTAGAGTTCCTCTGCATTTTAGATGATTAATAGTGTTTGTCTCTGAAGAGAAGATTAATCACTATTGTTCTGATGTTAGTTCTTAGTACTTGTATAACTGTATTTATCATGCTATATTGTAATTATTTTCCACCATATCTTTTTCTACTCTTAGCACACTGCTTGAAAGAAGTAAGATCTGTGACCTTCATTATTCCCATTGCTCTCTGATTAGTAGTAGGTACTCATTATATGCTTGTTAAATAGAATTACATTAAGATTTTAATTTATAGCACAGCCCTGGTACCTTGTAAAATTCTGAGTAAATATTTTAAATAATTTATGAATAAAATGGCTTATTTTGACAGTGTTTAGAAATTGATTTAACTTCTATTTGCCTGAATTTCCGGATAGTTTAAAAAAAAGGCTCAGTTTAAACGTCTGATTTAATCATTCTTGTAATTAAAAGTCTTGCTGTGATTCAGACAGAAAATTCAGTTGCATGAGTTATTCATTAGTTGCTCAAAAACTGTTAATGGGGTTGAATTATTTTGTGCTTCTGTTGACTCGTTGGGTAATATTGTTTACCTGAGAACTTCAGAGCAATGGGTAATAAATTATTACTTTTTAAAAAATTTCTTAAAATCAGATGGGCTAGCTGTTACTGAAAGAGTGAACTCATATTCAGTTGGTAGTATTTAGAAACAGGTTAGATTAAGTTTAGTTCTTATATCCGTACTTTAAGTGAACAAATAAAAGAGATTTTTTTCAATCTAACTGCATCTTTTCCAGATCAAATTTTCGCCAGTAGCTAAAAAGTTGTTTGTGGTAACAGCTGTGAGTGCTATATCTGTAATTTTTCTGGCTCATCACTTTAAAAGAAAACGTGGAAAAAAGAAAGGAAAACGATTACCGTGGGAACCAGAGCACCTCATCCTTGAATACACTAAAAGAGCAGCTTCAGACAAAGGTATGTGGAAATAGCTGAATTAAGTCTATAAAAATAATCTTATGTGTATGTCATAACTGAGTGCAGTGGTTTCAGTGTTTTAGTCTCCAAAATTTTCTTCCTTATTATTTAACTCACAAGTAATACTGATTCATATTAGAAAGATTAAAAAACATAGATAAGCAAATAGAAAAAATTAAAATCACTTGAAATCTGCTATCCAGAAATAACTACTAATAATACTTTTGTCTATCAGTCCATTTATATTTGCATTTAAATATATTGAAACATAAAATTTTGTATACAAGTTAATTTATATATTTTAAGTAAAATTGTGATCATTTTGTAACCTGCTTTTAAAATATTTGACAGTGTATAAGAATGTCTTTCTAGGTCAATAAATATATCTGTGTGCTATTATTTTTAATATATAATTAGTCTGGTCCTTGCCATTAATAAAAAATAATTTTAAAGACTAATATAGTGTTAATTTATTTAATTATTTCCCTATTGTCCCAGTTAGGATGTTTGTGTTTTTCTTTTCTTGCATATACTTATCTATTTCCTTAGTATATAATGGTCTAGAAGTAAAATTGTTGTCCTTTAAAATAGCGGTCCCCAACCTTTTTGGTACCAGGGACTGGTTTCATGGAAGACAATTTTTCCACGGACTGGGGATAGGGGGATGCCATGTGTGTGTGGGGGTGGGCAGGATGTGGTGCGGAGCTCACACATCAATGCCTGGCCGTTTCCTGACAGGCCACAGCCTTCGTCTGGGGGATGGGGACTGTAGCTTTAAAGGACCTATAATTTTTGTTAGAGATGTGGTATATATTGTCAAGTCAACAAAAACAATTTCTTGAGCATGCTAGGTTTCTTAGTTTTTTGCTATTTAGTGTATGGTATGCTTTTGTGATTCATTAGTTCAGCAAATAATTTAAAAAGTTGCTATATCATGCCAAGTATAGTGAACATTATAACAGTAATGATGGCTGATCCGTTACTGAGATTTTTATTAGGTCTCAGCTGAGTGCTGTGTATTCAGTGCTTTATTTAACCTTACAGCAATCCTGTGAATTAGGACTATAATCTCACTCTATTCTTACCATTTTCTACATAAAGAAAATTTAGATATGGAAAAGTTGACTGATTTGTTCAAGGTCATTTAAGTGCTGAGATTTGAATCCACAAATGGCTTAACTGCTGCATTAAGAAAAACTAAGACATGATATCTGCCCTAGAAGAATGGATAGATAGATGGGTAGAAGAAAGAGAAGCCTATAAAAAACGAATTATAGGCTGGGCATGGTGGTATGCGCCTATAGTCCCAGCTACTTGAGAGGCTGAGGTAGGAGGATTGTTTGAACCCAGGAGTTAGAGGTTGTACGTGAGCTATAATGATACCACTGGACTTTAGCCCAGGAAACAGAGCAAGACTCTATCTAAAAAAATAATAATAATAAGCTAATTATAACATTATGCAATATGCAAAAAGTTTACGTGTAATTGAAAGGAAGTATTTATATTTTGTTAAATTTACAATTTAAAAGTTCATAGTTTCCAGTATTTTTAGACTGATTATAAGAGACAATTCACATACCACCCTAATTAATTAAGTGAATGTTTTACTTTTCATTTCAGCAGCTGAATTTAGCAGTATTAAAAACATACAGAGGGGCCGGGCGCGGTGGCTCATGCCTGTAATCCTAGCACTCTGGGAGGCCGAGGTGGGTGGATTGCTCGAGGTCAGGAGTTCGAAACCAGCCTGAGCAAGAGCGAGACCCCGTCTCTACCATAAATAGAAAGAAATTAATTGGCCAACTAATAAAAATATAGAAAAAATTAGCCAGGCATGGTGGCGCATGCCTGTAGTCCCAGCTACTCAGGAGGCTGAGGCAGCAGGATTGCTTGAGCCCAGGAGTGTGAGGTTGCTGTGAGCTAGGCTGATGCCACGGCACTCACTCTAGCCTGCGCAACAAAGTGAGACTCTGTCTCAAAAAAAAAAAAAAAAAAAAAATACAGAGGTATAAATTTTAATAACGGTGTACATTTAATCATTTACACAACTGAGTGAGGTGTTTTAACCCTTTGCACTGGCTTTCTTTTTTCTCGATTCCTTTATTCTATTCGAGATTTAATTTTTTAAATACCCCAGATTTTACAGAGCGCGGCAGTAGAATAAAAAACTGGAGTTTCTTTTCATACAAACTTATTTATTTGGATTTTTTTATATTTCAAATTATTGATACATTCAAAGAGTAATTTTAATCTCTATAATTTTTGCTAACCATGTCGAGTCACACTCAACATCCGAGTGCAAAGGGTTAAAATCAGAAGCTTTCTGAATGAATATAATACGAACTTTGAAATTTTACCTAAAATTTAATATTGAGGTTATTGATACCTTTAATATTAGTATGTTTGTTTAATAGGTTCAAGTTGTTCCAGTAGTAGACAGAATTTGACATTATCTTTAAGTTCCAACAAAGACAAAGGATCTCAGTCTTGTAACTATGCTAATGGAGGACTTTTCAGTAAATACTCAGGTTCTGCACAGAGTTTGGCCTCCGTAAGTAAAGAAATAATATTTTTTTATATTTGTTTATCTGTCTCATGCAATTAAGTGTCATAAACTTAGAGTTCTTAGTATGGGAAGAACCTTAAAAATCATCTGGTTGAATCTGCTCTCATCAGGCAAGTAAGTATCCTTTTGCTAAATATTCAGCCAATTTGGTTCCAGGTTTTTTTGAATATGTGATTATGGTCCCATGGGTGCAGGTGAAAATGGTGTTGATGTGGAAGTCGTACATCAAAATTAGATGTTCTGCAAGAAGCTGGACAGTGCAGCCAGACTTTGTGCTAAGTCACAATTATCACTTGATGAGCCTCTTTAGGTAAAAGTGTTTGGCTTGCTGAAGCCACTTATGAAGTTCCTCACCTCCTTCTTTGGAGCATTAATGTAGTGTTGACTGTCAAACAGAAGACCTCCCTTCTTTTTTGGAGCATTAATATAATATTAATATTAATTGACAAGGAATGAAGTTAGCATTTGTTTAAATCTAATGTAGTTTAAACATTGATTTAAAATGTAGATAGGATATGTACTTATTACTAAATGCAGACCAAGCAAAAGAATGTACACTGAGAACCAGGTGTGGTGGTGCGTGCCTGTAGTCCCAGCTACAAGCTTGGAATAGTAAGGCAGGAGGATCACTTGAGCCCAAGAGTTCCAAATTCAGCCTGGGCAACATAATGAGAACTTGTATTGTAAAAAAAAGAAAATATGTTCCCGATCCCCTAAATTCTCCTTCTTGGAGATAAACAACATTGACAAATTTTCTTTTTTTTTGGACAGGATCTTGCTTTGTCATCCAAGCTGGAGTGCAGTGGCACGATCATAGCTCACTGCAGCCCCAAACTTCTGGGCTCAAATGATCCTCCTGCCTCAGCCTCCCAGGTAGCTGAGACTACAGGCGTGTGCCACTATGCCCAATAAAAAATTATTTGTATAATTTATTAATGTTTTTTGTATAATTTTTCGTAACGATGAGGTCTTGCTGTGTTGTTCAAGCTGGTCTCAAACTCCTAGGCTCAAGTGAACCTCCTGCCTTTGCTGCCCAAAGTGCTGAATTGTAGGTGTGAGCCACTATTCCCAGCCAACAGTTTCTTGTGTATACTTTATGCCACTACCATCGTGCATATTCATTTTTTCTTTTAGTAGTTTGTAGAACACCATATTCTGTACCTTCTGTATTTCACTGGAATATAGATAGCTTACCATTATGTAATGCCTAAAAGAATCTGAAATTTTTAAAAGCTCTGCTAGGGTACAAAGGCCTGCAGACTTTTAATTCCTCTGTGAAACTGAACAGGATTATGAAGAATATGTCTATTCTAAAATGTGAATTTCCTCAGTGTCTAAGAATTGCCTCTATTTTGAATTTTCTCAGCTAAAAACTGAAGCTGTTCTTTTTGACTAGAAATAGATAAAAGTGAGTTTTATGATAATAGTGTGAATAACAAGTCTTTAGAAACATTTTACCGTACTTGTCTAGATCACCTAGTCATTGCTCTGCCAGGGCTGTGAACTGCCAGTATTTTCTGCCTCTTAGGCAGTAGATAATGAGTACCTAAATTAGGGTCATGACAACAGGAGTGGAAAGGAGGGGACAGAGTGCACAACATTTGGTGACTGGATATGAAAGGTATGGGAAAAGACTTTGAAGATGACTTCCTATTTTCTAGTGGAGAATTTGTGGGAATGGAAGTGTATTAGTGAACTTAGGAGGAGGAAGAGTTTCTTGTGGAAAGATGCTAAGCGTTTTTTTTTTTGTTTTGTTTTATTTTTTGTCTTTTGGTTTTTTTGACAAGTTTAAAACATGTATTTAAAATACAATTTATAAAATGCTTAACCTGCTCACTCGGGAGCCTGCAGTGCAGGGTGTGGTGGGGGTGGGCAGGTGCCTGCTACACCAGCAGAGCAAGACTGCAGCCTCTGTCTGCAAGGTGCAGCCCTCTCTCCCATGCCCTTCTGTTCAGACACCCCCAGGGCCCTTGTGCACCCCTGGAATCACATAACAAGAAAACAGTACCCTAGAGGTTTCTTGAATCTCTGCTTCCCAGGGAGGTTGGGTGCAGCCCTCCTGCCCCATCCCTAAGCAGAGCACCTCCAGATGGGGCAGAGCAGGACATGTAAGCCCCTGTTTTGATATACAGTCATGCATACCTTAACAACAGGGTATAGTTCTGAGAAATATGTTGTTAGGTGATTGCCTCATTGTGCGAACATCAGAGACTATACTTACACAAACCTAAATGGTATATAGCCTAGGATACACATAGGCCATGTGATGTAACCTATTGCTGGTAGGCTACAAGCCTGTATAGCATGTTATTGTATTGCATACTGTAGGCATTTGTAACACAATGGTATTTGTATATCTAAACATAGAAAAGCTACAGTGAAAATATGGTATTGTAATCTTATGGGTCCACTATCATATATACAGTCCATTGTTTTGTTTTTTTTTGTTTTTTGAGACAGAGTCTCACTTTGTTGCCCCAGGCTAGAGTGGGTGCCGTGGTGTCAGCCTAGCTCACAGCAACCTCAAACTCCTGGGCTCAAGCAATCCTGCTGCCTCAGCTTCCCAAGTAGCTGGGACTACAGGCATGCGCCACCATGCCCGGCTAATTTTTTCTCTATATATTAGTTGGCCAATTAATTTCTTTCTATTTTATAGTAGAGATGGGGTCTGGCTCTTGCTCAGGCTGGTTTCGAACTCCTCACCTCAAGCAATCCGCCCGCCTCGGCCTCCCAGAGTGCTAGGATTACAGGCGTGAGCCACTGCGCCGGGCCTACAGTCCATTGTTGACTGAAATATCATTATGAGGTGCATAACTGTGGATCAGTTTGAGATGCCAGCAAGTGACCTAATAGGCAAATGAAAATGTGGGCCTACATTTTTCAAAGAGGACAGAGCTGGAGTTAGGGATTTGAGAATCATCTGCATAGAGGTGATTGAAAAAATTGACTCTGTGAAACTTGCTAAGGGAGGGCATGTACAAAGATGATAGAAAATTTTCACTTTCAGTTATCATTTAACAAAGAGTCAGCATTGTAAAAAACTTAAAAAGAAAAATAAAAGCTAGGTGTAGTGACACTCATCTGTAGTCCAAGCTACTCGAGAGGGAGAGCCAGCAGAGTTGATCACTTGATCCCAGGAGTTCAAGGTTTACACTGAGCTCTGATTATGCCACTGCATTCCAGCCTGGGCAATAGAATGAGACTGTGTCTCTAAAAATATAAAAAACATAAGGCCGGGTGCAGTGGCTCACGCCTGTAATCCTAGCACTCTGGGAGGCTGAGGCAGGAGGATTGCTTGAGTTCAGGAGTTCAAAACCAGCCTGAGCAAGAGCGAGACCCCATCTCTACTGCAAATAGAAAGAAATTAGCCAAACAACTAAAAATAGAAAAAATTAGCCAGGCACAGTGGTGTGTGTCTGTAGTCCTAGCTACTTGGAAGGCTAAGGCAGGAGATTACTTGAGCCCAGGGGTTTAAGGTTGCTGTGAGCTAGGCTGACACCACAGCACTCTAGGCGGGCAACAGAGTGAGACTCTGTCTCAAAAAAATAAAAAAACCAAGTAAACTATCTACCTTACATCAAAGTAGGTATAGATAAAATTTATAAGTAAATACTTAAAAACAGTAAATGATATAAAAATAACTGTCTGATTTTTGATGGAAATATGTGATTTATGTTCAAGATATTCTACTTGTATATTTTTGAGCAAACAGCCTCAGAATATTTAGGGTCATATGACCCCTAAATTTGATTGAATACAATCAGAATTACTTCTTCAGGTGGAAATTTCATGGATTGTTTTACCAGTAATAGGATTTATATAAATAATTTGTAAATATAAAAGATCACAACATACTGGCCAGGCACAGAGGCTCATGCTTGTAATCCCAACACTTTGAGAGGCCAAGGTGGGAGGATTTCTTGAGGCCAGGGGTTCAAGACCCTGTCTCTACAAAAAATACAGAAATTAGCTAGGTCTGGTGGCACACTTGTAGGCCTAGCTACTCGGAAGGCTGAGGTGGGAGGATTGCTTGTACCCAGGTGTTTGAGAGTGCAGTGAGCTTTGATTGTGCCACTGTACTACAGCCTGGGCAACAGAGCAGAACCCCAACTCTTAAGAAAAAAACAATAAAAAACAATATTCTATCATAAGAGAGATTTTGAAGTAACTGCTCTCTATCTTAATTTTAGGTCCAGAGTGTCAATTCTTGTCATAGCTGTGCTTGTGGCAATTCTAATTCCTGGGACAAAGCTGATGAAGATGATATTAAACTTGTTAATATTCCTGTGACCACTCCTGAGAACTTATACTTAATGGGTAGGAATAATATAATAAAGTTTTAAGATACTATACTCACATTTAATTTGAAAATAAAACTGAATTGTTCTAAGAGTAACAACTATAATTTTAAAATGTTCTTTTGTCTGTTGAATCTAGTTTACACAACATAGCCCATTGTATTAGTTTTCTGGGGATGCTGTAACAAGGTACCATAAACTTGGTGGCTTAAAACAACAGAAATTTATTATTCAGAGTTTTAGAGGCCAGAAGTACAAAATCATTATCACTGGGTTGAAATTAAAGTGTCATTAGAGCAATGCTCCTTCTGGAGGCCTAGGGAAGAATGCATTCCTTGCCTCTTCCAGGTTTTGGTAGTTGCCAGCATTCCTTGGTTTGTGGCCACATCACTCCAGTCTCTGCCTTCATTTTCATATCACATTCTCCTCTGTGTGTATCAAATCTCCCTCTACCTCTCTTTTACAAGGAGACTTTTGATTATATTTAGGGCCTACAAGGTAATCTAGGATAATCTCCCCATGTTGGGATTCTTAACCAAATCTGCAAAGACCCATTTTCCTTATAAGGTGACAGTTATAGGTTCTAGGAATTAGGATCTGATATCTTCATATGGCTATTATTCAGCGTACTACACTAATCTTACCTAAGCTGTTGACTGTTATCTAATGAATCTATCAGAATCCACTTTACTTGGTCTATTTTATTTAGCTATCATTTATATATTTTTTATATACAGAAAAAATTTTAAATAGAAGGCCTTCATACTTGATACAAGTCAGTTAAAAAAGAAAGATAGAAGGAAGGCCTTCTGTGTATTACATCTCAGTAGTCCTTTTGGCTTGACTATGAGCATATCTAGGGGGCCTCGCTGGAAGCTTGGAGAAGAACCAGATGAACCTATTGCTGAATCAGAAGATTCAAATGCTCTCCCCTGTTTTTCTCTACTCTATTTCAGGCTATCTTTCTTTTAATGGAAATGCATGCAAAATAAAAAACAAAATAAAAAAACCTTCATGTGGCCCTGGTCAGTGAGCAGTAAAGGGGTTGTTGACTTGGCAAAAGGACCATATGCTTCTGAATGTATTCCCCCACTTTCGAATAGTTAGACTATATCATCACCAGTGCTATCACAGTAGGTACTCCTTCTTTGGAAAAGAAGGAAGAATAGTTATCTTACTGCCTTTTCCAAAAGTCTCCAGAGAATTAAGCTCACTATATTTCTAGATTACTCTAATTGTCTAGTAACTTATGTTAGAACAACTTCTATTGGAATATTGAAAGTTTGAATTGAAGAGAAATAGAGCAAAGCTAGAGATGCTGTAGGGAGTCTTATTATAGAATTAAGATTGGGACTGGGCATGGTGGCTCATACCTGTGATCCCAGCACTTTGGGAGGCCTAGGCAGGAGCATTGCTTTAGGCTAGGAGTTGAAGAGTGGCCTGGGTAATATAGTGATACTCTGTCTATACAGGAAAAAAATAAATAAAATTAGCTGAGTGTGGTGGCACATGCCTATAGTCCTGGCTACTCAGGCTGAGCCTAAGGCAAAAGTATTGCTTGAGCCCAGGAGTTAGAAGTTGCAGTGAACTATGATCGTGCTATTGTACTCCAGCCTGGGTGACAAAGCAAGACATTCTGTCTCAAAAAAAAAAAAGAAAAAAGATTGGTAGGAGCCCCAGGGATCACCTAGACCAATCACCCATCTGTGGTTTCAATTTTCTTTTTTTTTTTTTTTGAGACGGAGTCTCACTTTATTGCCCAGGCTAGAGTGAGTGCCGTGGCATCAGCCTAGCTCACAGCAACCTCAAACTCCTGGGCTCAAGCAATCCTGCTGCCTCAGCCTCCCAAGTAGCTGGGACTACAGGCATGCGCCACCATGCCCGGCTAATTTTTTTCTATATATATTAGTTGGCCAATTAATTTCTTTCTATTTATAGTAGAGATGGGGTCTCGCTCTTGCTCAGGCTGGTCTCGAACTCCTGAGCTCAAACGATCCGCCCACCTTGGCCTCCCAGAGAGCTAGGATTACAGGTGTGAGCCACCGCGCCCGGCCAGTTTCAATTTTCTTTACAAAATTGATGACATTAAAAAAAGATTGGTGACATACATTTGACTTCTGGTTATAAAACTGATGATGCGTGATGGTCTAGGTTATATTCTGTAATGAGATGGGACACAGTACTTCCAAAGGAGGCAATTTTTATCTTTGGAAAACTCTACTGTCAAATAATTTTTCTAGTGTTCATCTAAAATAATCTGTGTAGAGAGGGGATAGTGTGAGAAAGAATAAAGGAATTAGAGTTGTATTGCTTGGAGAAAGAAGGGTAGTGATATAATTGCCTTTTATGTGCATAACTATTTTTAGGAGGAAGAACAAAAAGCCATTCTTTGCTATGGAAAATTAAACAAGAAGGAAGGACCTACATTGCATTTAAAGAAATTTTATTTGGGGCCGGGCGCGGTGGCTCACGCCTGTAATCCTAGCTGTCTGGGAGGCCGAGGTGGGCGGATCCTTTGAGCTCAGGAGTTCGAGACCAGCCTGAGCAAGAGCGAGACCCCATCTCTACTATAAATAGAAAGAAATTAATTGGCCAAATAATATATATAGAAAAAATTAGCCGGGCATGGTGGCGCATGCCTGTAGTCCCAGCTACTTGGGAAGCTGAGGCAGCAGGATTGCTTGAGCCCAGGAGTTTGAGGTTGCTGTGAGCTAGGCTGACGCCACGGCACTCACTCTAGCCTGGGCAATAAAAGTGAGACTCTGTCTCAAAAAAAAAAAAAGAATGACTTGCTCAGGTTCTTAAACAGTTTTCAAAGATTTTTTTCCTTTATATGTGTAAAAAAAAGTTGAAGATTTAGAATATTTTGGTTTTGTTTAAAGTACATAATTATTTTGGTAAGCCTTTTTTTATATTTAGAGAAAGACAGGCACATAATCACTTTTTTTTTTCCCACAAAAGCTTTCTCTCAGCAAGAATATGAAATTCCTACTTGGACTACAACTAAGCCTTTATGGCAGCGATCCCCATCCTTTTTGGCACCAGGGACCGGTTTCATGTGAGACAGTTTTTCCACGGTTCGGGTGGGTGATGAGTGTGGAGCTCAGGTAGTGATGTGAGTGATGGGGAGTAGCTGTAAATACAGATGAAGCTTTGATCACTCACCCAGCCCACCACCTCTTGCTGTATGGCCTGGTTCCCGGTACTGGTCCATGGCCCAGGGGTTGGGATCATAGGTTTATGGGTATCTTCAATAACTTGCTGATTTTTTTTTTTGTTTTCAGTTCAACACATGTGGCATCTTGCTGATTTTTAACTCTGGCTCACCAGTTTTTCCATCCAAATCAGCAAGTTGGCATCATAGTGGTTTAGGACACCCTTTGGGGGGAAAAATATGGAAAAGACTTCATTTTGGACTTCTATGATATTATTTTTCCTGTTGGCTTTACTGCCTCCTTCTGACAACTTATAATCTTGATAGCTTCTTGTAAACTAGTTTCTTGTATTTTGCTATCAGTTTTCTTTTTAATTTTGGAGGATATTTTGAAATGTAGTTGCATGACTATAAAAATTAGCTTTTACTGTTGAAGTTGTTTTTTTTTTTTTTTTTTTTGAGACACAGTCTCACTTTATTGCCCAGGCTAGAGTGAGTGCCGTGGCGTCAGCCTAGCTCACAGCAACCTCAAACTCCTGGGCTCAAGCAATCCTGCTGCCTCAGCCTCCCGAGTAGCTGGGACTACAGGCATGTGCCACCATGCCCGGCTAATTTTTTCTATATATACATGTTAGTTGGCCAATTAATTTCTTTCTGTTTATAGTAGAGATGGGGTCTCGCTCTTGCTCAGGCTGGTCTGGAACTCCTGAGCTCAAAGGATCCGCCCACCTCGGCCTCCCAGAGAGCTAGGATTACAGGCTTGAGCCACCTCGGCCTCCCAGAGAGCTAGGATTACAGGCTTGAGCCACCGCGCCCGGCCACTGTTGAAGTTTTGATAGTGAATTCATGATGCTGTTTTAGGAAAATTCTAAGCACCATATACATTTGAGTTGCATTTTTTAAAAAATGAAAACATATTGGCCATTTTGTCTCTAATTTTTGTTTAACTGGAACTGTAGGTCCAGAATATATGGGGAAATTAAGATTTAACTATGCAATGATATGAGTATAAAATGATTCTTTAGTATCAAAATTACAATCAGGCTGGCCACTGGTGATGACTGTATGAAAACACTTCAGATCCCAGATAATTTTATTTGGGCATTGGTTTTGCTTATTTACAGTTGTTCTGTTCTTAATTTTTAGGTATGGAATTGTTTGAAGAGGCATTGCGTCGATGGGAACAAGCTCTAACCTTTCGCAATAGACAGGCTGAAGATGAAGCCTGCAGTTCAATTAAACTGGGTGCAGGAGATGCCATTGCTGAAGAAAGTGTAGATGTAAGGATGATCTGTTTTAATTCATTTAGTTGTTAAATGTTAAATGCCAGATTTACCATTCATCAACTTTTCTGAATTCCCTAGGATATGCAGAATAAGCAGATATTCTAAAGGAATTTTTTTTTCCTTTTTAGAGATGGGGGTGTCACTATGTTGCCCAGCTGGAGTGTAGTAACTATTCACAGGAATGATCATAGTGCATTATAGGACTGAAACCCTGGGTTCAATCAGTCCTTCTGCCTCAGCCTCTTCAGTAGCTGGGGCTACAGGCTGTTGCCACTGTACCCAGCTTGGAATTTTTAAAAGTTTGTTTTGTGCTTTGAGATTAAGTGTCATTATATTCATAAAAGTCAAGGAGTATTATAGCCCCTGAACCAGTCCTTACTGATTATGTTGGTAGGCTGGTGGTTATCAAACTTGAATATGCATTAGAATCACCTGGAGGGCTTGTTAAAATACAGATTTGGGGGCCCCACCCATAGGGTTCCTAATTGAATAGGACTGGAGTGGATCCTGAGAATTTGCATTTCTAACAAGTTCCCAGGTGATAATAATGCTTCTGGTTCAGGGACCTTAAAGAACCCCTAATCTAGTCTAACTCTTAATTTTACAGATAAACTGAATCCCTGAGAACTGGGATGATTTTGCCAAAGGTCCAGCTAGAACCCAGGCCTTCTGACTTCTGCAGTACTCTTTCCACTGCCTAACAGTAGTTTTTTTGTATCCCTCACTTTCCCTGCCTTTTATTTGAAAGTGGGAAATGTTTAGATTTTTAACATTAGAATCTAATATCTGCTGTGTGTACTTTTTCTCACCTTGTAGGATATTATTAGTTCTGAATTTATTCATAAACTTGAAGCTCTGCTGCAAAGAGCGTATCGTCTTCAAGAGGAGTTTGAAGCTACCCTTGGGGCACCCGATCCTCATTCCCTTGCAAATGATATTGGTAAGATGGTTATTTCATATGGTTTTTATGAAATGGTTTTATGGTTATTTCATATGGTTTTTATGAATTTATGATTTTTTCTTTTCTATTCTTTTTTTTTTTAGTAATATTCCATTGTGATCTTTTCTATTCTTAGAATCATTTGCTTAAGTGTCTCATGTATTTATAGGTTACATATTTTTAAAAAAATAACCAAGAGAAAAGAAGTTCTATCATATTTCTTTTTTTCTTTCAGTTTTATTTTTCAAGTGAACTTGATGTCCTTAAGATATAAATTCAAGTACTTACCATGGGTAGGAATTTTAAAAATATATTCTAGGTGAAAAAATCCCAGTTAAAGTGTTGGAGGGAGGGAAAAAATAAACAATAATATAAAAATGGGACAAACACCTACCACCCGAGAAATGTGCATGTAGTTAATGGCACACATTTAAAATATTGTAAGTAATTATAGTTCTTGGACCCCATTTTCATTGCTTTTGATGTAAGTAGTCAATACATACATTATATACCATTACCGTTACTTCCTATTTTAAAGAGAAAAGAGCTCCTCCCTCCCACATTGAGACTGATTCTTGCTTTGTTGCCTTGGCTAGAGTGTAGTGGCATCATAGTAGCTCACTGCAACCTCAGACTCCTGGGCTCAGCCTCCCAAGAAGCTGGGACTATAGGCACATGCCACCATACCCAGCTAATTTTTTATTTTTTGTAGAGACGAGGTCTCACTGTTGCCCAGGCTGGTTGCTTCCCAAAGTCCTAGGATTACAGGTGTGAGCCACACATCCAGCCCCAGACAAGTGTTTTGAAGATACTTCTTGAATAAAGTCTTGGAAGGAAGGAATGACTAAATTGCTTTCTCAACTTCTGTAAATGCCCCCAAAGAATGAAATAAGACCAAATTATATCTATCTTTTTTTGTCAAAAATAATTTAAGTATTTTTTAGTGTGAAGAGGATTGTTGTTTTTAATTTTAAAAATAGTTAAGGGGTTTTAAGTTTTTCCACATTTGTTTCTGAACATAAAATACTAAAAGTAGCTGCATTTTTAGGTATTTACATCCCTATATATGTTGAATTGAGGTAAAAGATTTTGTTTGTATTAGAATTACAAATTACTGTTTATATGTCATAGGGTTATATGAAATCTCTATTAACTTTGGTCTTTGCTTTTTCCTACTATTGTCATCAACCATTATTTATTAGACTTGAGTATTTTAAATAGTTTCTCTGTTATTGGCATAGGTATAATGTTTTGACATATATAGAAGGTTATAGGCCAGAAAAAAAGTAGGCAGTATTCATAACAACTATAATTTGTCAAAGCCTTAGTTTTATATTTGTTTTTTTCTACAGTTTCTTTTGTAACTTTATTAGAATGCCATTTATGATAATAAGTAGGACACAGAACAGAGAGAAGGAATTTTTAAAAACCTCCCATGTAGAATGGGAGTGGAACAAGTAGAAAAGATAGGAGAGGGATTAAGTGGCAAGGAAAGCCACAGACAACAAGTAGAAATTATCAGTATCAGAAGGAAAGTGAAAGAGGACCCTGAGACTTTTAATGTCTTACTCTAGGAATAGAGAGGCTTTGCCTATACTGTTCTAATCTTCTACTAGCAGTTTCTTCTAGTCTCATGATAAGGATTATGTAGATAAGTAGTTCTTGTTCTTTTTGGGCTGTAATATGCATCTCATATTTGGTTCTGTTTTAAATGCCCAAAGTTTGTTTCTTTCTATAGCCTACTATAGAAGTTGGGGGTAGGGCGGGAGTTCATCTTTGATTCCTTCAGGTTATAAAGGTTACTTGGGTATTACTACAAAGGTCTGCTTTTAGGTCCATGTTACTTCTAGACCAGAAGACCCCTGGGCAGTGGCTTAATTTCTGGGGTTTTCCAGAGGACATTATTGTTAATTTAGAGCTCTAAATGGATAGGTTTTTTTTTAGAATAGAACCTCTAATCAATCTATATATTTAGTTAGGTTTGGAATAAGTTCCTGACCACATTTGTGTCTTAACCTGGGCTGTCACTGGTTATTAGGCTGATGTGCTTTTTTCCCTATAGCCTAGCAGTGCCTTGGCCTACTATTGCCTTCAAATTTCCAGTTGACATGAAGCTGTTATATTTTGGTCCTTTTGGGGAATTGTTTGAATGTTGGATGTTTCTATTTTTATACTTCTGGATTGAAAGAGCTGAATCTATGGCTGAACTCAGTAGCTCTGTTATAACTTACTTGATATTAAAATTGGTTAGAAATCAGTTAACTCATCTCATTCTCTACATCTAAATTCATTTTATATCTTTAGTTTATTGAGAGGCAACTTAGTAATCATAAATCAAGAGAGTCTAACAAATGTCTTCAGAGGCTTAGGGATGAATTTAAACCAAGTATTGATCTGACTTCAGTTAATACTTCATTGTTTTAGAATCTGCTTTATCTTATTTGATTAAATTAATGTTTTTCTCTTAAGGATTTCATAGGCTTTCAAGGTTAGAAGATGTCTAAGCCATCATCTCTAATTTATCTCCTTTCCCTCTATGCTTAATAGCATTTATTTTTTTAAAGACAAGGTCTCACTCTGTCACTGAGGCTAGAATGGAAGGGCTCCATCATAGAAAATTATCTCAGTCTTCACAACAGCTTTTATGATATAAATACAATTATCCTCCCCACTTTTCAGATGGGGAATGTAAGGTACAGGGACATTAAGTGGCTTCTCCAGGCACAGCTGTTAAGTGGAAGAACCCAGATTTAGACCCTTGCAAGCTAGCTTCAGAGTCTGTTCTCCCTATTTTTTTTTTTTTTTTTAAGAGATAGAGTCTTGCTCTGTCACCTACAGTGGTGCACTCATAGCTCATTGCAGCCTCTTCCCTCCTCAGCCTCCTGATTGTAGGTGTGTGCCACCTTGCCCAGCTAATCTAAAAAAATTTTTTTTAGAGACAAGATCTCGCTATGTTGCCAGGCTGGTCTTGAACTCCCGACCTTAAGCGATCCTCCCACCTCAATCTTCCTAGTGCCTGGGATTAGAGCGCGAGCCAGTGTGCCCAGCTGTAGTCCATTCTCTTAACTATGATGCTCTATTGCCTTACCACTTGTAAGACAGGCATCTTCTTTGAATGGTAGGGTTAACTGTGAACTCTTTGTGGGCAGAGTATGTTTGTACACGAAAGTCCCTGTAGGAAATTGTGGTAACATAAGAATATATATAGGTTTTCATGCACAATTCCTGGCTTATAATTCCCATAGCCCTTGTTATAGTCTTTTGTTATAATGTTAAATACATTAAGCCTGAAGAACAGGTGTCAGGAAACAAAATCTCTGTAACTTTCACCTGTGCCAAGGCAGGACTCTAATCTTCCCTCGCCTTTTTGATTGTGGATCCTAAAACCCTCATTCCAGAGAGAGTCCTGCCCCACACCCTAAAGGCTAATCACATTTTGACGAGGTTATCCATAAAAACCCAAAAAGACTAGGTTCAGAGAACCTGAACGATAGCTGAACACATGGAGGTTCCTGGCACACCCAGAGAAGGCATAAAATATGTGTGCCTCTTCACCCACACCTTGCCCCACCCATTTCTTCATCTATATACTTTATAATGTCCTTTATAATAAACCAGTAGGCTGAGCATGTTGGCTCATGACTGTAATCCCAGCACTTTGGGAGGCTGAGGAGGGAGGATCACTTGAGCACAGGACTTTGAGACCAGCCTGAGCAAGAGTAACACTCCATCTCTACAAAAATTTTAAAAATTAGCCAGGTGTGGTGGCATGCGTCAGTATTCCCAGCTACTCATTCCTGTAATCCCAGCACTTGGGGAGGCTGAGGGAAAAGGATTGCTTGTAGGCCGGGCGCGGTGGCTCAAGCATGTAATCCTAGCTCTTTGGGAGGCCGAGGTGGGCGGATCATTTGAGCTCAGGAGTTCGAGACCAGCCTGAGCAAGAGCGAGACCCCATCTCTACTATAAACAGAAAGAAATTAATTGGCCAACTAA
>VSMD01007214.1:0-51334 GCA_008750895.1 Mirza zaza | reverse complement strand
CTCCTGACCTCAAGCAATCCGCCCGTCTCGGCCTCCCTGAGTGCTAGGATTACAGGCCTGAGCCATCACACCCGCCCTTACATGAGCTATCTTGACTTGGAGACTTGGAGCCCAAGAGTTTGAGGTTGCTGTGAGCTAAGCTGACGCCACAGCACTCTAGCCTGGGCAACAGAGTGAGACTCTGTCTCAAAAAACTAAAATACATAAATAATAAATAAAATTGTATACATTTAAGATGTACAATGTGTTATGCATAGTAAAAGATTACCACAATTAGGTTCACATATCGTCACTACACATGTTACATATGTGTGGAGAACACAAGTTCTATTCTCTTAGCACATTTCAACTATAAGATCCAACATTATTAACTATAGTCACCATGCTGTACATTAGATTATCAGAACTTTTTCATCTTACCTCACTGAACATCGGTACGCTGTAACCAACATTTCTCCATTTCTCCCCTTTGCAATTCAGCTTCTTCTCATCCCACCAGTCTCCTGAAATTGCTCTTAAGACTTTGCTGAACACAAAGGATATTCTCTGGTCCTTTTCTGACAGGTTTCCAGAATCTAGTTGCCTTTTCAGTTAAATAAGTCCTCATACGAATAAAACGCACATAATTAAAGACTGGAAAGTCAAGACTAGTCATAATCATCTCCCCATAGGAGCACCTCCTAAACTTAGCTTGGAAGTGTGTTTCTAGAAAGAGAGGAAAAAATAATCTCCCATAGTATAGCCATATAAACACAACCACTGCATGTTTGGGTGTACTGTATATGTACTATTTATTTTTATTATAGTTTTTTTTTTTTTGAGACAGAGTCTCACTTTGTTGCCCAGGCTAGAGTGAGTGCCGTGGCGCCAGCCTAGCTCACAGCAACCTCAAACTCCTGGGCTCAAGCGATCCTCCTGCCTCAGCCTCCCAAGTAGCTGGGACTACAGGCATGCGCCACCATGTCCGGTTAATTTTTTCTATATGTATTAGTTGGCCAATTAATTTCTTTCTATTTATAGTAGAGACGGGGTCTCTCACTCTTGCTCAGGCTGGTTTTTGAACTCCTGACCTTGAGCAATCCGCCCGCCTCAGCCTCCCAGAGTGCTAGGATTACAGGCATGAGCCACCGCGCCTGGTCTATTATAGTTTTAAGACTAGTCAAGTGCAGTAGTGAGGAGGGGGGAAAGTAGTATATGTGTACATTTACAGGTAAGATCCTTGTCTTTGCAGCAATTATAATGTTGTTGCAATATAGCTTTTCTCTTTCCACTGTAATTATACAGTGAGTATTGTATAGGGATCGCCAGCCTTGAAAGCCCATCAGGTTTTGACACATTTCATATAATACATCTGCTAGTGCAACAGAATACTTACTCTTTGTTAATCATTTGACTTTTCTAAATTGTCCTTAATTTCTCCTGTGTGATTATTGGACGTTAGAATTACAGTCATTTCCCTCAATTAACAGAGGGATTGAATTCACAGGTTCTAGAATAAAACTGCAAGGTTTAGACTATTGGCTTCAACACTTAACAGCTGTTTGAAATTGGCGATTGCTTAATCTCCCCCATATTTCCCTTCCTCATGCTTTGAATGAAGGTCCTTACACTATGGGCTCATTTAACTCTTTATGGGGTGGGCATAGTTGCCATCATCACTTTTAAAAAGGGAAGAAATGGGAAAAATCTGAAACAAGTATTTAGATAAACCTTTTTAAATTTCTAATGTATTTATCCGTTTAGTTTTAGTAATGTGAATTCAAATTTACATAGATCATAGAGCTAAAGAGACTCTGAAAACAAAAGGCTGGGCGCGGTGGCTCACGCCTGTAATCCTAGCACTCTGGGAGGCCAAGGCGGGAGGATTGCTCGAAGTCAGGAGTTCGAAACCAGCCTGAGCAAGAGCGAGACCCTGTCTCTACTAAAAATAGAAAGAAATTAATTGGCCAATTAAAAATATAGAAGAAAAAATTAGCCAGGCATGGTGGCGCATGCCTGTAGTCCCAGCTACTTGGGAGGCTGAGGCAGGAGGATTGCTTGAGCCCAGGAGTTTGAGGTTGCTGTGAGCTAGGCTGACACCATGGCATTCTAGCCCGGGCAACAGAGTGAGACTCTGTCTCAAAAAGAAAACTAGAAAAAGAAAAGACTTGAGGATCTTAAGCAGCGGTTCTTTGACTTTTGAGGGAGGACAGGTGGGGATATGGTCACAGTTGTTTCTGTTAATCAGAGGATGAAACACTCGTTAGAAAAATGTCGTTTTTCTTAAGGCTGCATAAAACTCAAGGCAGCTCGTGAATACCTTAAAACATTAGGCAGTTTTTACTCTTATATTTAGGTCTTTGATTCATTTGAGTTAACTTTTCTATGTAAAGTAAGGAGCTATTTATATGAAACTTCCAGAACAGGAAAATGTATAGGAATAGGAGCAGTTTAACCACTTTGGTATGGCTCTCACTGGCCGCGACACCTTGCCCACCGCTGGCACTCTCAGTCCCCACGATAGTTTGTGCTGTGCATTGACGACAAATCCATTTTGCTCTTGTGTGATGAGGAAAGCTTGAAAGCACTGAAAGCTTCTTTTACTTTACAGGCAGCTTTACTTGTAATGTAAATCAGAATAGGTAACATACACATATGTTTTCATTATGTTATTTTTAAATGTTCACAATTTTCTTTTGATAAATTAAAAATTAGAAAAGTCATATCACGGCTGTCAGCTAAAGTCGACGCTGGGCTGTGCATGTTCATCTGTGGCTGTCATACCGCAGTGGTTAATGGTTGTTGGGGGCAGGGGAGAAGCAACAAGGAAAGAGGTTTCCTTCTGGGGTGAGGAAAATTCTCGGGAACTAGACAGGGATGGCAGTTGTATCACATTGTGAATGCACTAAAGGCCATTTAATTATTCACTTTAAAATGGTTGACTTTGTTATGTGAATTTTACCTGAAGAAAAATGAAAAAAAAAAGTTGCTTACCTGAGGGCAGGAAAAGTTTAAGTTGTCATCAGGATTTGCTGAAAACCTCCATGCTAATGAAGTTACTAGGGGTGTGGCAGTGCAGTCTGAGTGCCTGCAGAAGCCGCGATGGCAGCCTTCTGGTTTAGGGCAGGATGTTCACCCCTGAGGTACAGGGACACTTCAGCTGGCTTTGTCCCCTCACAGCGAAGTCTGGTGTGTACTGAGGCACAACAGCCTGACCCCACGCGGCCTGGCTGGTCTCTTGCTGCCCTGCTGCCTTCTGCTGGGTGCTCTTCTGCCTGACCAGTTGAAGGGACAAAGGTCAAAGGGCACTCACCATGAAAACATGTTTTTTTTTCCCTAGGATACTTGTGGATTCAGGTCTTTTATCTATTTTGAGCTGACTTTTGTGTATGGTGTGAAATAGGCCTCAGGTTCATTCTTGTACATGTGGATATCCAGTTTTCCCAGCACCATTTATTGAAGAGACTGTTCTTTCCCTATTGTGTATTCTTGAAGCCCTTATCAAAAAGTAGTTGTGTATTTTTTTTTTTTTTTTTGAGACAGAGTCTCACTCTGTTCCCCAGGCTAAAGTGAGTGCCGTGGCGTCAGCCTAGCTCACAGCAACCTCAAACTCCTGGGCTCAAGCAATCCTCCTGCCTCAGCCTCCCGGGTAGCTGGGACTACAGGCATGTGCCACCATGCTCGGCTAATTTTTTCTATTTTTTCTTTCTTCTTTTTTTTTTTAGTTTGGCTAATTTCTTTCTATCTATAGTAGAGACAGGGTCTGGCTCTTGTTGAGGCTGGTCTGGAACTCCTGAGCTCAAGGAATCCTCCCGCCTCAGCCTCCCACAGTGCTAGGATTACAGGTGGCTTCCTGTCACCACTCTTGGCCAAAAATTAGTTAACAACATATGCTTGGGTTTATTTCCCGAGGAAACAAAACTCTCTTGATTTCTCTCCAGGTATATAGTCTCAATAGTCTGAATTCAATTCCTTCTCCACAGCTGTGCCCAAGATCAAAATTGACCATCGTGGTGGAGTGATTGATTAAAACACTCTGGAGCTCTTTTTTTTTTTTTTTTTTTTTTTTTTTTTGAGACAGAGTCCCACTCTAGCCTGTTGCCGGGGCTAGAGTGCTGTGGCGTCAGCGTAGCTCACAGCCACCTCAAACTCCTGGACTCAGGCAATCCTCCTGCCTCAGCCTCCTGAGTAGCTAGGACTACAGGAATGTGCCACCATGCCCGGCTAATATTTTCTATATATTTTTAGCTGGCCAATTAGTTTCTTTCTATTTTTAGTAGAGACAGGGTCTTGCCCTTGCTCAGGCTGGTTTCAAACTCCTGACCTTGAATCCACCCGCCTCGGCCTCCCAGAGTACTAGGATTACAGGCATGAGCCACCATACCCAACCCACTGTGGAGCTCTTATACCCGATTCACAGCCTGCTTCAGCCTGTGACCTTGTCTGGCCTGTGACCTTGGGTGATTGTCTAACCTCGATGGTGCTTCCGTGAAGTGGGGGAAGAGGACATTGGGAATATCATAAGGGCTGGATGAGCCAAGTCTGAGAAGCTGACTGGTGCCTGGCAGGTGGCAGGGGCTGCCCAGGTGTTGGCAGGCACTACTTACACCTGGACAAAGTCAGAATCCTAAGTAGGCAGGGACAGACCCTCCCCACTTGACCCAACTTGAGTCAACTTAGCAAAAATCCCCCACCCTTGGAATCTGGTGGGTGATGATTGAATTCCCCATCCCCCACCCTCAATGTCTATCACCGTGACCTGCCATAAGCAGGAATCTCCCAGCCTTGAAGCCTCTGAGCAATTTCCCACCCATCCCTGCTTCCCGGCAGGCCATGAATCTCCAGTTGGCCTTGCTGTATTCAAAGTTATGCCTAATTTCCCTCCCCTATGGCAAAAACCCCCATTGCAGTCAACCCTCTTGAATACAGTCATCTTTACTGTCTTTAACAAATGTCAGGAAAAATTTTTAGCAGGTCCTTGGCGGGACTGCCCTGTGCTCTGTTGTCCCTCGGCAGTGACAAAATGCTTCCAGATAGCAGATTGTGCGCTATGCCTGCTGGAAAGCTTGCAGCGGCTTCCTGCTGTACTTGGAATCAAACCAAAAAAATCCTAATTTAACCTGCAACTGCTTCTGTGATCTGATGTCTGATCCTAGGGTGTATGAGTTGCAGGTTGTGTCTATCCAATACACGCCTCATTCTCTGCCTCAAACACACAGAATTCGTTTTGGCTCTGGGCTTGGATACTGGTGGTTTACTCTGCTTAGAATTTTTATCCCCCACAAATTCCCATGATTGGTTCCTCCCTACTCTGGGTTAAAATATTTCCTCTGAGAAAAGTGCCACAGTCACATGACCCAAAGCAGAAGTAACCTTACTTTTGTATGCCGTCCCCACGTTTTTCTGTCACTTGTGTTTGAAGGTATGAGTGAAATGTCTGCTTCTCCCACCTACCCCAGATATGTACTCAAATTGAGAAAGAGCCCCAGGTGGAAGGGTTCTTACCTATCTTTGCCACTGTGAGACTTTAGTTCTAAAATTGTTCCTCGTGTTCCATGGGACCTTTTGTTTGAATAAATGAATACTCGGCCAACTAATGAGGTGGGTGATGCTGTGTACTTGCTTTATAATTGGAAGTTCAGGCGTAGGCATAAACACTCAACTGGTTTTTTGTTTTGATTTTTGATTTTTAAACCACTTTATTGAGGTATAATGTACAGAAAGCTGTACATGGGGAGAAATGGGGAGGTGTTGGTCAAAGGGTACAAAGTTTGAGGCAGGATGAATAAGTGCTAGAGATCTATTATATAGTGTGCTGACTGTAGTTAATAAAACTGTATTTAAAATTTGAGAGAGTAGATCTTTTATTTATTTATAATAAAAATTTGCTTTGAAAGTTTCTAACTTTTTTTTTGAAACAGAGTCTTGCTCTGTTGGCCAGGCTAGAGTGCAGTGGCCTCAACCTAGCTCACAGCAACCTCAAACTCCAGGCTGCAGTGATCTCCTGTCTCAGCCTCCCGAGTAGCTGGGACTACAGGCACATACCACCACTCCTGGCTAATTTTTTCTATTTTTAGTTGCCTGGCTAATCTATTTTTAGTAGAGATGCTATCTCACTCTTGCTCAGGTTGGTCTCAAACTCCTGACCCCAAGTGATCCTCCTACCTCGGCCTCGCAGAGTGCTAGGATTATAGACGTGAGCCACCACACTCAGCTGAGAGAGTAGACCTTAAATATTTTTAACACAAAAAAGATAACTATGTCAGGTGATGTGTTAATTAGCTTGATCATTTTACAACTGATAAATATATCAAAACATCACATTGCAAAACATAAATATGTATCATTTTATTTGCCTGTTATAATAGAGCTATAAAAAGTAAAATAAACACATATTTAATGTACACTAGTTCTTCCTTATCTGCAGTTTTACTTTTCATAGTTTCAGTTCCTGTGGTCAACCATGGTCCGAAATACCACAGTTCCTGTGGTCAACCATGGTCCAAAAAGACTAAATGGAAAATTCCAGAAATAACTCATAAGTTGTAGATCCGCATGCCGTTCTGAGTAGCATGATGAAATCTAGAGCCTTCCCTCTGTCTCACCCAGGAGGTGAATCATCTGTTTGGTCGGCGTGTCCATGATGTATGTACTACCCACCTGTTAGTCGCTCTGTAGCCATCTTGGACTAGTTATTGTTAATCTCACTGTCCCTAATTTATAAATTAAACTTTAGGTATGAACATAAGCATAGAAAACAGTATATATGAGGTTCCGTCCTATCCATGGTTTCAGGCATCCAGTGGGGGGCTTGGAACATACCCTCCCACAGATAAGGGGGGCCGACTCTACACAAATTTATGAGTATGGAGATAAGTATACACCCGTGAACCCATCACCACAATTTATGCCATGAACATATCCATCCCGTGTTCAGTGAGCAAGGTTTCCAATCCAGATGTGCTGTCTCCTAGGTCAATGGTAAATGACAAGCCACACCACATAACTGCACAGTGAGTGTCAACGTATTGTCAACAAAAGATCGCACTCTAGTACCCAAGCTCCATAAACCTCCTAAGATTAATACATATCAAGTTGTTATCAAGAGCTAACGTTGGCCGGGTGCGGTGGCTCAAGCCTGTAATCCTAGCTCTCTGGGAGGCTGAGGTGGGCGGATCGTTTGAGCTCAGGAGTTCGAGACCAGCCTGAGCAAGAGCGAGACCCCATCTCTACTATAAATAGAAAGAAATTAATTGGCTAACTAATATATAGAGAAAAAATTAGCCGGGCATGGTGGTGCATGCCTGTAAGTCACAGCTACTCGGGAGGCTGAGGCAGAAGGATTGCTTGAGCCCAGGAGTTTGAGGTTGCTGTGAGCTAGGCTGACGCCACGGCACTCACTCTAGCCTGGGCAATAAAGTGAGACTCTGTCTCAAAAAAAAAAAAAAAAAAGAGCTAACGTTACTAGGTGTTGTTAGCTCGTCTGTACACACATTTACTGAAAGCTGCCGATCTGCTAGGAACGCAGATCGGCATGCAGCAGTATAGACTAACCCCTTGCCCTAAAGGCTGCGCGTGTTCTCAGGGTCCAAGACTCAAAAGGTGAACCCTATATGCCAAGCCAAGCAGTAGGAGAGTCCTGTGTGAATTTTACCTCTATTGGGGACTTTGTTCTTGAAGGAGCAAGGTAAGCAGTTACGGTATCTCTGCTGGTGGCACAGAGGTGACTGGGCATTTAAGACTGGAGTGCTGGCCGGGCGCGGCGGCTCATGCCTGTAATCCTAGCACTCTGGGAGGCCAAGGCGGGCAGATTGCTCCAGGTCGGGAGTTCAAAACCAGCCTGAGCAAGAGTGAGACCCCGTCTCTACTAAAAATAGAAATAAATTAATTGACCAACTAAAATATATATACACAAAAAATTATCCGGGCGTGGTGGCACATGCCTGTAGTCCCAGCTACTCGGCAGGCTGAGGCAGAAGGATCATTTGAGGTTGCTGTGAGCTAGGCTGATGCCATGGCACTCACTCTAGCCTGGGCAACAGAGTGAGACTCTGTCTCAAAAATAAAATAAGACAGGAGTGCTGATTCACTGTCTCCATTTCTCCCCTTGATTCTGCCTCCAAGCCGAAGCTCAGATCTCACAGGTGGGACGAGATGGACCCTCCCGCAAAGCTGGACTACAGCCTGCAGGCTCTTCTGGAAGAGCTCAATCAGGATGAATTGAGCAAGTTCAAGTCTTTATGGAAGACACTTCCCCAGAAAAGGGAGCAGTTGCAGGTCATCCAGACAGAGATAGATGAGGCTGATACGAAGCAGCTGGCAAAAATCATCATCAAGCACTATGCCGGCTACTGGGTGAGCACGGCGGCCATCTGCGTCTTTGGCAGGATGAACCGGATGGATCTGGCTGAGAGAATAATGAATGTACTCAGAGGTAAGCAGAAACCATTCCTTCCTGGAAGGAAGGAGGAACAGTCTCCAGGATTTTCGAAATTCAGAAATGACACTGAGGCTTGGAGGAGGTACCTGTCTAGAACGTAAATGCTAGGTCTTCATAAAGGTTGATGGTGTCTGTCATTATTCCTATGTCCTACCTGTCCCTACTCTTTTTAGGTATCATACAGTTGGCCTTCCATACCTGTGGGTTCCACGTCTGCAGATTCAACCAATCCCAGATCAAAAATAATCTGGGGGAAAAGCAAAAAAAATAATGTAGCAACTACTTATGTAGCATTTACATTATGCGAGGTATTATAAGTAATCTAAAGATATAAAGTATACAGGAGAGTGTTGGTTATAGGTTATATGCAAATACTATGCCATTTTATATGAGATTAGAGCATCTATAGATTCTGATATGTAGGGAGGTCCTGACACCGTTCCCCCAGGAAGTGTACCTCTCCATCTGCCCCAACCTCCTCACCAGATGTCCTGTCCTCTCTTCTGTGCAAGACGATTTATCTGAAATGTATTCCTGATCAGTCTTTCATATGTCCTCCAAGATGTTAAGTTATTATATACTCTGTTTTAATTCCCCTTTAGGGCCGGGCGTGGTGGCTCACACCTGTAATCCTAGCACTCTGGGCAGCCCAGGCGGTGATTGCTCAAGGTCAGGAGTTTGAAACCAGCCTGAGAGCGAGACCTCGTCTCTACTATAAATAGAAATAAATTAATTGGCCAACTAATATATAGAAAAATGAGGCGGGCATGGTGGCGCGTGCCTGTAGTCCCAGCTACTCTGGACGCTGAGGCAGGAGGATCGCTTGAGCCCAGGAGTTTGAGGTTGCTGTGAGCTAGGCTGACGCCACGGCACTCACTCTAGCCTGGGCAACAAAGCAAGACTCCGTCTCAAAAATAATAACAATTTCCCTTTAGACTTCCTTCTCCATGTGATATAAACACTCTAGTACACACACACTCACAAATTCAAACCTCTACCTTCCTTTAGGTTAACAGCACTAATAGTATTTTGGGCTGGGTGATTATTTTTTCTTTTTTTTTTTTTTTTTGAGATAGTCTCACTCTGTTGCCCTGGCTAGAGTGCCATGGCGTCAGCCTAGCTCATAGCAACCTCAAACTCCTGGGCTCAAGTGACCTTCCTGCCTCAGCCTCCTGAGTAGCTGGGACTATAAGTGCCTGTCACCACACCCAGCTAATTTTTGTATTTTTCGTAGAGATGGGGTCTTACTATTGCCTCGGCTGGTCTTAAGCTCCTGATCCCAAGCTATCCTCCCAACTCAGCCTCCCAAGGTGCTAAGGTAAAAGGGATGAGCACTATGCGTGGCCATACCTTTTTATCTTTTATAATGTGGGTACATGAGAATATAAAATTATAGAGGTGGTTTACTTTTTCAGCTGACATTCCATTTATCTCAGACAGGAATATGTACTCTAGGGAATAAATATATATATATATACACAAACACATATATATATATATTTTTTTTTTTGAAACAGAGTCGTGCTTTGTTGCCCAGGCTAGAATGAATGCCATGGTATCAGCCTAGCTCACAGCAACCTTAAACTCCTAGGCTCAAGTGATCCTTCTGCCTCAGGCTCCTGAGTAGCTGACACTACAGGCATGTGCCACCATTCCTGGCTAATAGTTTCTATATATTTTTAGTTTTCCAGCTGATTTCTTTCTATTTTTCATAGAGACAGGGTCTCACTCTTGGTCAGGCTGGTCTGGAACTCCTGACCTCCAGCGATCCTCCTGCTTTGGCCTCCCGGAGTGTTAGGATTACAGGCGTGAGCCACCATGCCTGGCTAGGAATATAATTTTTTTCTCTTGCTCTTCAGTAAGTGCATTTAAAACAACTCTACTTTCTGGTCCTATGTTTTACATTTTTTAAATTGATTAATAACTTTTTATGCTTATAGGGTACAATGGTATGCTTTGATATGTTTATAATATGGAATGATTAAATCGAGCTAATTAACAAATCCACCTTACCTACCTTCTTACCATTATTTTTATGGAGAGAATATTTAAAAATCTACTCTTCTAGCAATTTTGATGTATACATCAACTGTAGTCACCCTGTTGTGCAGTAGAACACTTATTCTTGTTCAAATGACACTGTGACCCTTCCACCAACATCTCCCCTTTCCCCTGCACCTGCAGCCCCTGGTAACCACCATTCTTTCTGTTTCTGTGAGGTCAACATTTGTAGATTTCATGTATAAGTGAGACCATGCAGTGTTTGTCCTTCTGTGCCTGGCTTCTCTCACTTGGCATAATGAAATCAGTATGTCAAAGAGATATCTGCACTCCCTTGTTCATTGCAGCACTACTTAGAATAGCCAAGACACAGACTCAACCTAAGTGTCCATCAATGGGTAAATACAGAAAATGTGGTGCATATACACAATGGAAGACTACTAAGTCTTTAAAAAGAAGGAAATCCTATCCTTTTTTTCTTTAAAAAATTGCTAGTCTAGAGATTGTATTGTTAGGTCCAGAACCAAAAGAGAGAGACACAGAAGCCTCATGTGTAGCAAAATGCTGTTTGTTTTGGGCATCTGGGTGCAGATAGGTGGAGGCCAAAGATCATCCATCCTGAAGCAGGGGAAAGCCTTGGATTTTATAGAGGGTTTCTTATGGGGCAGCGCGTACCTGGGCCAGAACAGCAGCTGCAATAATTTTTTTTTTTTCAAACAACCAATTTCTGGGACCCCTGGGTCAGTCTCATCCTGTAGAGATAAGGGGGGGGAGGGGTAGTTTCATCCTTATCAGGGGGATAGGCATGCTGGCTGCAGCTGTCTGTTAGGTTTCCAACCTCCGGGGACTCTCCAGACTGCTGCAGCTGTTGTTTCACAAACCTCGGTTTTCCATTAACCACATTCTGTCCCATACATATTAACTTCCCACGTGGAACAAACCCAACAAATATAATGTTCCCTGTCCTTAATGTACAAGTGAGGAGTTTAAACTCTAGCTGGCCTCGTGGAGAACACAAATTGAAAAATGGCAGGAGGGGACGCAGAGAGTTGTATGCCTACCAGGTCTGGGCTCTGAAAGATGCAAATTTCTCCCACCTCCTCCTCTTTCAGAAGCAGCTATGAGATCACTTGAGAAAAACAAGCCTCTTTCCCTGGGTAAGTTACCTCATTTACAACTTTTATTCCTCATGCCAGATTTTGAAACTCGGGGAGGGATCTGTCTTAATAAGACAAGAGACTGTGCTGAGCACTAGGAATGCAAAGAAATGCAAGCCGTGGTCCCTGCTCCCAAGGTGGAGTTTGTCACACTGGGTAACAGTAAGACCAGGGAGCTAAAATGAGGTGGTGTCTGTACCAGAAATTAGTAAATGTGTATAAGGTGGGAAAGAAAGGAAGCTTTTCTTTTGCATCTGGATGAGTTAGAGATTTTTAGATTGACCTAAAGTAGGGGTTGTCAAACTACAGCAGCCCCAAAAGCCAAATCCAGACTGCCATCAATTTTTGTATAGCCCATAAGCTAAGAATGCTTTTTTTACATTTTTAAATGGTTATAAAAATTAAAGCCAGGTGCAGTGGCATGCGCCTGTAATCCCAACTACTCCAGAGGCTGCCAAGGCTCGTGGATTGCTTGAGCCCAGGAGTTCAAGACCAGCCTGGGCAACACAGCAAGACCCTCACTTAGCAAAGGAAAAAAAATCAAGAATGTTTCATGAAATTGTAGGAAATTTTGCAAACAGAAAATATTTATTATCTGGCCCTGTATGGGGTTGGGGGAAGTTTGCTAACTGTGGCCAAAATGATTTTTTTTTTTCCTTTTCCAACAGTGTCTCTTCTTGACATCACCAATATACTTCTTTTTATTGAAATTATTATTTCTATTTTAGAATCAGGGTCCCACCCTATTGTCCAGACGGGAGTGCAGTAGTGCCATCATAGCTCACAGCAACCTCAAACCCCTGGGCTCAAACAGTCCTCCTGCCTCAACCTCTTATACAACTGGGACCACAGGCGCATGTCATGACACCCAGCTAATTTTTCTATTTTTTGTAGAGACTGGGTCTTGGTCTCTTGCTCAGGCTGGTCCCAAATTCCTGAGTTCAGGCAATCCTCCCAGACTGCTAGGGTTACAGGCCACTGCACCCGGCCTTACTTAGCATTTGTTTAAAAGCTTCCCTGACATTTTGGTCTTCCTTATCTTGTAGGTGACTGGTTTTTTCCCTTAGTTCCTTCGGGGTTCCTGTTCTTCCACCTACATAGTCAAAACAGATGGCTGGCTGGCCATTTCTCACTCACCATACTGTTCCTGGTTACGTCACTTGCTGTCTTACCAGCTATTTATATCCCGAAGACTTTTCAAAGGATATTTTCAGACCAGCACTTGCCCTAAAGTTCAGATGCTCACATTCAGTTGCCTCCTGGGTATCTTTCCAGAAGTTCCATAGACTCACCTCTTCTTCGTTATTCAATTTTTTTTTTTTTTTTTTTGAGACAGTCTTGCTCTTTCATGGGGCTAGAGTGCTGTGGCATCAGCCTAGCTCACAGCAACCTCAGACTCCTGGGCTCAAGCAATCCTCCTGCCTCAGCCTCCCAAGTACCTGGGACTGACTACAGGCATGTGCCACTACGCCTGGCTATTTTTTTTTTCTATTTTTAGTAGAGATGGGGTCTCTTTCTTGCTGAGGCTGGCCTTGAGCGATCCTCCCGCCTTGGCCTCCCAGGCTAGGATTACAGGTGTGAGCCCTTATTCAGTGTCGAGCTTCAAATATTTCTTGTCCCGCTGTGACTCCACCTTGTCACTCTGTCCTTTCCCAGCACAGTGTAATTTTACCCACTTTGTCAGAAACCTGGGAATTCATGAAGGCTTTCCAGCACCCTTGCGCATGAGCGAGTGTGGGAATGTGTCTGTTTTTCACACCATGTGGTCTGAACCGTGGAGGAATTATTTGATGTGTAAACCTGAGACCGTGACCTGGCACACTTTCAGCTTTACGTCCAGTGCCTTGTTAACATCCTCTTCATGTAATCTAGGCTTAAATGTCAAGACCCAGTGGTTGAGCATGTGACACCTTGAAGTTCCACAGTCAGCACAGTCATAGGCCTGTAATGTCCTCTTTTCTTCAGGCATAAAGTGGACAGAGCCCCCAGTCAATGAGGAGGAGGAAGAACTAATACGGCGCTTAGAAGAAGGAGACCCAGGTTGGTCCTAGGACATCCGACGCTGGCGTAAGCTAAGTGAAGCCACCCTCCTCACTGGGCTGTCCCCACTCCTTTTGAGAACCCCATCCCTTTCCGATCTTTCCCCACTAGGTCTTTTTGTTTGTTTGTTTCTGAGACAGAGTCTCGCTCTGTTGCCCAGGCTAGAGTGAGTGCCGCGGTGTCAGCCTAGCTCACAGCAACCTCAAACTCCTGGGCTCAAGCGATCATCCTGCCTCAGCCTCCCAAGTAGCTGGGACTACAGGCATGTGCCACCATGCCCAGCTAATTTTTTCCTCTATATTAGTTGGCCAATTAATTTCTTTCTATTTATAGTAGAGACGGGGTCTCACTCTTGCTCAGGCTGGTTTCGAGCAATCCGCCTGCAATCTGCCTGACCTCGAGCAATCCCCCCCACCCTCGGCCTCCCAGAGTGCTAGGATTACAGGCATGAGTCACCATGCCTGGCCCCCACTAGTTTTAATATGCCAATTGTCTCCTCCTGTGCACCTCCCTCCCTTGCATAAAAATAGAGCGAAAAACAAACATTTCAGAGAAACAAAACTCAGGTTACAGAAAGTTAGGAAAAGATTGTCAAGCATTTCTCTTGGAGTTTGCCACCTTTTTTCAATTTTAAAAAGTTGGTAGGTATTTGGTCTGGAGCCAAGAGAGAGAGACAGGAAGCCTCAGCAGTAGCAAAATGCTGTTTGTTTTGAGCATCTGGGTGCAGATGGGTGGAGGCCAAAGAGAGTCCACCCTGAGGGAGGGGAAAGCCTTGGGTTCTATAGAGGGTTTCTTAGGGGGATAGTGAGGGCCAGAACAGCAGCTGCAATAAAAATCCTTTTTAAATAACCAATTTCTGGGGTCCCCTGTGTCAATCTCATCCTGTAGAGATAAGGGAGGATGGGTAATTTAATGGAGGGTATAGGAATGCTGCCTGCAGCTGTCTGTTAGGTTTCCAACCTTGGGGAGCTCTCCAGATTCCTGTGACTGTCGTTTCACAAACCTCGGTTTTCCATTAACCACATTCTGTCCCATATATACTTTTCGAGTTCCCGCCTAGAATAAACCTAACGGCAGGTATAAATGTATGTATTTACTGTTTCAAAGCTCGTACAACTTTAGTGGTGTCAACTCGCAGATGAGCAAATTGAGACCTATTGGGGTGTGTCACTCATCTGCACTAACTTTAACCAGTCTGAGATTGGCCTCTCAAGTCTGCCTGGTAGGCGGTATTTTTGAAATGGTTTTACTGAAGTACAAAACTTATGTATCACAAATTTCCCTCATTAAGCATACTATTTAATAATTCCTAGTAAATCAGAGTTGTGCAGCCATCACCACTATCCAGTCTGACAACATTTCAGTACCCCGAAAGACCCCCACATGCCCATTTGTAGTCAGTGGCTCCCTGGTCTCTGTCCCCCAGCCCCAGGCAAACGCTAATCTTTGTGTCTCTACATCTGCCTTTGTATGGATGCACCACGTTTGGTTTACGCACTCATCAGTGGATGGACATTTAAATTGCTCCTAATTTTTTACTATCTTCTCAGGCACAGTGGCTCACACCTGTAATCCAAGCACTCTGGGAGGCCAAGGCGGGAGGATCGCTCAAGCTCAGGAGTTTGAAACCAGCCTGAGCAAGAGCGAGACCCCGTCTCTACTAAAAATAGAAAGAAATTAATTGGCCAACTAAAAATATATAGAAAAAATTTGCCGGGCATGGTGGCTACTTGGGAAGCTGAGGCAGAAGGATTGCTTGAGCCCAGAAGTTGGAGGTTACTGTGAGCTAGGCTGATGCCATGGCACTCTAGCCCGGGCAACAGAGTGAGACTCTGTCTCAAAAAAAAAAAACAAACAACTTTTTTTTCTTTTTTTTATCTTGAATAATGCTGCTATTATGACCTATAGGGGAGAAAGAGTTTTCCTTATACTCATCTTAGGTTCACTAGCTGGGGCCCCTATATCAAAAGAAAGATATAAAAAAAAAAAAGATATAAGAAAAGAAACAAATTTATTAACGTATGTTTTATATATGCATGGTAAATAACTAGGAAATGAGTAATTCTCAAAGAGGAGTCTTAGAACTCTGGCTTATATAGTATCTTCAGCAGACAGTGAATTTTAGAGAAGTAGGAGACAAAGGAGAAGGACTTTCAATCTCTAGGGTGGCAAATTATGGGGAGGGGAAGAAATGGGAGTTAATAAAACTTATGTAGATTCCTCAGGGGCTGTCTCCAGACTGATGAGGTCTAAAGCTGCTTTTGTTGATCAACCTCTGTCTTCCTGGGGGGTGGGGGGGACACCTTTGTAAACTTAGGCCCCATTTTTAGGCAAACGGAGGGCAGATAGCTGCCCTGGTATTGGCTGCTTCTCAATTACCCCAAGATCATCCTCATTCTACAGAGGAATATTTTGTGTGTCTTATTCTAGTCTCGGATGGACCATTCACATGCAAATCATTGTATAGGCACATTTTCACTTCTCTTGGGTAGGTACCTAGGAATTGTGATATCCTGGACACATAGTGGCATGTCATGGGTTGCTTGCTCAAATATTTGAATAGCAATAATGAGTTAAGGCTTTTACGGCAAAGGTCTGTTTCCTGCGCTCCTGGCATTTGTTCTAGTCCAGTGGAGAAAGAAGATAGACAAGTCATTAAGCATAAATCATGTTGAGTTTTGATAGAGCAAGTATTTCTTGTTATGGGTCTTTGGAATAGAGGCATGTAACTTGACTGGGGGATCATTAGCCCTACTCATCTTTATAAACCCAGCCATTGGAATTCCTAGCTCACAACCTGGACAAAGACTTCGGGTGAGACTTTGGGCTCCGTGGAACCTGCTATATCCTCAAGCTACTGATAAGGGCAGTACACCTGTTCTATGTCAAGCTCACTGTAGTTTGTGTTTTACAGAGTTGAAAAAAAGACGGATAAAAGATCTTTCAAACCAGAGAAGAGCTAGAAGACTTCTGGAAGGAATAAAGCCAGGTCTGTTATCATGTGTTCCTGTAATGAGGCTGGGGGTGAAGTTGCTCTTTCTCAACTTCACTTCTTTTTTCTTTCCTACTTAACACAAAGTATCTTTTCCCCCTCATGGATAACCAACTATATCCTGTCTGTCCTGTACCCCATATCTCTGAAGGTAAGGAGGACAAATACAGAGGGATAATACAGAAGAAGCTGTGGGAAGCCTGGATGAACAACGGGCCTCGAGAGAGTGACTACATCAGCGAAGTCACCCAGAGAGTCAAGATGCAGATCCCCTTATGTGACCCGAGGACGCTTCCGGGGGTGTTTCCGCTCACGGTGGTGCTCCATGGCCCCGCGGGCTTTGGGAAAACCACCCTGTCCAGGAAAGTGATGCTGGACTGGACAGAGACCCTCCTCGATAAGACGTTCAGATTCGCCTTCTACATCACCTGCAAGGAGCTCAACCGCATGGGCCCGTGCACCTTCATAGAGCTGATCTCCAGGGACTGGCCGGAATGGCAGGATGACCTGTCACAGGTCCTCGCCCAGGCATACAAGATCCTCATCATTATTGATGGTTTTGAAGACCTGAAAGTCCCCGAGGGGGCCCTGATCCGCGACATCTGTGGTGAGTGGGACGAGCAGAAGCCGGTGCACATCATCCTGAGCAGCATCCTGATCGGGAGGCTGTTACCCAGCGCCTCCATACTGATCACCACGCGCACTGAGGCCATGGAGGGTCTCCAGCTCCTAGTGAATCGGTCCCTCTTCCTAGAGATCAAGGGCTTCCTGGAGCAGGACAGGAAGGCCTATTTCTTGAGACACTTTGAAGATGAGGATGATGCCCTGCGAGCTCTGGACTTGGTGAAGAGCAACGCGGCCTTGTTCCGCATGAGCGCCGCACCCGCCGTGTGCTGGATCATCTGCACTTGTCTGAAGCTTCAGATGGAGAGGGGGCGGGACCCGGCCCCCAGCTGCCTGACCACCACGTCGCTGTTCCTGCATTTCCTCTGTGGCCAGTTCATGCCGGTGCCCGGCGGCAGCCCCAGCCACCACCTGCGCGGCCCGCTGAGGACCCTGTGCCTCCTGGCCGCCCAGGGCACGTGGACACAGACGTGGGTGTTTGACAGGGAAGACCTCGAGAGCCTTGGGGTGCAGGAGGCCGACCTGCGTCCTTTCCTGGACAAGGGCGTCCTCCAGCAGGGCAGGGACTGCGAAGGCTGCTACTCCTTCGTCCACCTGAGCGTCCAGCAGCTCCTGGCTGCCACCTTCTACATCCTGGAGAAGGAAGAGGACGACGATGACTGGGAGAGCCGCACGCGGGACATCGGGGACGTGCAGAAGCTGTTCTCCAAGGAGGAGAGACTGAAGAACCCCAACCTGATCCAGGTGGGATACTTCTTATTCGGCCTCTCGAATGGGAAGAGAGCCCAGGAGTTGGAGATGACTTTCGGCTGCCGAGTGTCTCTGAAGATCAGAGAGGAGTTACTGAAATACAAAGCAAATCTGGATGAGAATAAACCCTTCTCGGAGACGGACATGAAGGAGTTTCTGTACTGCCTCTACGAGTCTCAGGACCAGGGGCTGGTGAAGGATGCCATGGCCCGCTTCAAGCAAATGTCCCTGCACTTGAGAGATAAAACGGACGTGATGCACTCTGCCTTCTGCCTCAAGCATTGTCGAAACCTGCAGAAAATCTGGCTGCATGTAGCAGAGGGGGTATTCCTGGAGAATGGTGCTGCGTCAGAACCACAGGCTCAGCTTGAGAGGTAAGAACTCGGTTTACCCTCCTAGTTCCCACCCTCAGCCTCTGCCTGTGCTCTGCTAGGGAGGGACCAGAGTCTCCTGTTGTCTGTGGCTTAGGCTCCATATGTTCCCTCTTGCTGGACTTTTCCCATTTAACATTCAAGGTGAGAGGTACAATGTTGTGACCAAAAACTGGGGCTTTGGAGTCAGACCTTGTTTTGAGACCTGCCTCCTCTCCTCTCAGGTGAGCAGGTTTTGCAAATGGCTCGACGTGCTCCGGTCCGTGTGTTGGTTGTGTAGATTTCAAGAGATGTATGAAGTGACTATTCCTTTTTTTTGGCATGGCTGCAGGAAGGGTGTTCAAGCTTTGTGTCATTACAGGATTAATTGACAATTTCCAAAAGCCATGCCCAGAGAGAAACCCGTGTCCTTCGCCACGATGGAAAATGTTGGGTCAATAACCCCCTTCTCTTCCCTGTAGACCCCAGGATGATCAAGACATACTTCGTTTCTGGAGAGACATTTGTTCCATGTTTGGCACAAATATGAATCTGACATTTCTGAAGATAAAAGAAAGTTTCTTTGGTACCTCATCAGCGCAGCTTCTTTGTCAAGAAATACTTTCTACCACCTGTAATCTCCAGAAAGTGGTGTGAGTAGAAACCAATCCCTAGATTAAAATCCCCAAGGCATGACTGGGTTTCTTACGTTTTTAATATTGGAGGAATATTCAAATTCCTGTCCCAGACCCCAATCAGGTGCTCAAGACAGAGGAATTAGAAGAATCCTTCCTAGTCTTAAATTTGTCTAGTGGAATAATCACAGGAAGTATTTTTAACACAGCATGAAATACAGTTTGGATGTCCACAGAATAGTATAAGGAAGAACGTGAAGATCCTAGGGAAATTCTTCATCCTATCATGACGACGACATGTCTCACCCTCTGGGACATTTGGGTCTGTATATCTCTGTGGGGGGGGGCAGGGCATGGTAGGACAGTGAGCAGCATCCCTGGCTGCTGCCCACCAGATGCCAGCTGGTGCGACAACCAGCAATGTCTCCGGACATTGCCATGTGTCCCCGCAAGGTCCAAAGTCACCCCTGGCTGGGATCCACTGATGTAGAGAGATGGAGAGCAGGTTGAGACATGCCAGAGAACTGAGCATTAAAAGCCTCTTGGGCTGGACAGGTGTGTATGTCTGGATATGACCAAAAATGTCATTGAATGAAGTTGGAAAGGAAGGGTAGAGCTAAGAAGCACCTGAAAAAGATAATTACATACTTATGTTCAGAGCAAAGTGTGCTTGTATCCACCTAAGACAACATTTCCGAATCTTCCTGGAGCTAAGATTCCTGTGTGTGGATCATGTGCTTGGACAGTCTGGCAAGCCTACATCTCGGCTGATGTCGGGCCTCAGGGATTGAGGAAGGGAGGCTAAAGGCAGTTTACTCAGCTAGCTTGGCTTTGATCTCAATGAAAATTCTCAGTTTCATTGGGAACATGGGGACAAATAGTTTCTAAGGTTTAAATATATCGAGTGCTTTGTTTCTGTTTGTGCACAGTATGAGTGTAGAAAGATACTTAAGACATCACTTCTGTTTTCTTTCCCTAGCCTCAAAAACATTTCCCCAGCTGATTTTTATCAGAACTTCTGCTGCGCTTTAAGTCGTCACAAGACTCTAACACATCTGACCCTTCAAGGCAATGACCAGAATTACACGCTTCCCTCATTGTGTGAAATCCTGAGACACCCAAAATGTAACCTGCAATATCTCAGGTATATCTCTCCATCACTAAAACTCCTCATCATACAAACAGCTGCCACAAGCCTACATAGCAGTTTTGTGTAAATTGGAAAAGTCTATTTTGACTGGGCCCGGTACTATTCAAGATGGTTCAAGATACATTCAGCTTCCATTTGCCTTAAGCAGTGGACAACCTGGACAACCGTACACAAGGGTCTTGAGTCCAGAGAAACTCACAGAATCTTGGTATCGTCCTCTCTGGGGTCGTTTGTTTATGGTTCATGCTTCCCCTGTGCCATGATTAAGAACACGAGCTACTTTTTTCAGGCAAGGACCCTTCGGGAACTTCAAGTTGTCCCTCTCCTGTCAGTGCTCTGGTGTGAGAGATCTCCCCTGGGGAAGCTGTCCACCTGGCGGCTCCAGTGATGATCGCCATCACCCGTCGTGGGGTTCCACAGATCCTCACTCGAGCCACTTGGGGGGTAGCAGGAACACAGTTTATGGTGGTCATCGGCCTCAAATTGTGGCTCTGCCTCTACTTACATGATCACAGGCCACTTAACTAGGTCCCTTCATCAGTAAGTTGGGATAATATATGTCTCCCAAGGATTTGAGGATCAGACAAAACCAGTCCAAACACATGTGTTCAATAATCTTTACTATTAGGGGGGAGGAGGGGATGGGTATATACAACCACAACGAGCAAGATGTGCAACATTTGGGGGATGGACATGCTTGAAGCTCTTACTCAGGGGAGGGGGGCATGGGCAATATATGTAACCTTAACACATGTACCCCCATAATATGCTAAAATAAAAAAAATAAAGAGAAAGAATGAGAAAGGAAGACAAAAAGAAAAAAAATAATAATCTTTACTATTGTTACTAACCATTACAAATGACCCACCCTTCCTTTTCCTGTGAATGTTAACCAGGAAAACCAAGATTGTGTGACTTGAAGATTTTGGTCACTAATTAGTTTCTCTTTTTTTTTTTTTTTTTTTTTTTTGAGACAGAGTTTCACTTTATTGCCCAGGCTAGAGTGAGTGCCGTGGCGTCAGCCTAGTTCACAGCAACCTCAAACTCCTGGGCTCAAGCAATCCTGCTGCCTCAGCCTCCCAAGTAGCTGGGACTACAGGCATGTGCCACCATGCCCGGCTAATTTTTTCTATATATATTAGTTGGCCAATTAATTTCTTTCTATTTATAGTAGAGATGGGGTCTCACTCTTGCTCAGGCTGGTCTCGAACTCCAGAGCTCAAACGATCCGCCCACCTCGGCCTCCCAGAGAGCTAGGATTACAGGCTTGAGCCACCGCGCCCGGCCCACTAATTAGTTTCTCAATGAATAAATTGATACTCAACATGGAAGGAGGAGACTCCATATAAATTCAGGTTTTGGGGGACCCTATTAACATTCTGCTTCGAGTTTCAGTTTCCCAGTTAAAGGTGGTTCCTCTGTTGGAAGTTAGTCTCTAATAGAATGGTTTTTAGCTGAATTTCAGTGAGTTTTAGCTACATAGCAGGTATTCTACTTGGCATTTCTTGTGGATTATCAACTTTCAACACTCAAAGGTATGGCTTGTATTTCCAACTTAAAGATGGAGGAAACGAGGCTCTGTAAAGCTAAGTGCCGCCAGCTAGACCACATTACACACACAGTGAGTGGAAGAACCAGGATTACAAAAAATCCTCTAGAGTCCACAATGACATGTATGTTTCAGTGAAGTCCCTTTTGCCCCTAACACTCTTTTAGGACTGGAATGTGGGTGCTGGCTTCATGATGGGCTCTGTTGACGGGACTTCTGAATAACTAGTTCTCTGCATGTGGCCCCAGGCCAGCATCACCTGGGGACTTGTTAAAATGCAAATTCTTGTTTCCCATCCCAGATCTTCTGAATCAAATTCTTGGGATAAGGCGCGTGAATTTGTGTTAATACATCTTCCAGGTGGACACAGAACACCTCAAAACATAGACCCATGGCCTCTACACCCAGGGTTTCTGACTCAGAATGACTGAGGTTTCATATTTCCAGCTGGTTCCAGGGACCACACTTTGACAACTGCAGTTCCCAGTAATTCAAGCCAGGGTGTAACATAATGAGCGAGAGAGAAAACCGAAAGCAATTCTTTGGGGTCGTGGTGTCTGGATTGTCAAGAATGACTTGTTCCCATTCTCCCACAGGCTGGTGTCATGCTCTGCTACCTCTGAGCAATGGGCTGATCTCTCCGCGGCCCTAGAAACCAACGAGTCCCTGACCTGCCTGATCCTCTCGGGCACCAAGCTCACGGATGCGGGCGTCAAGTTGCTGCACGGGAGTTTGAGACATCCGAAGTCCTTCCTGCAGAAGCTGTTGTAAGTCTCCTCTCTTCCCATGGAGTGGCTCCACTTTAGATCTGGGGCATGGCGAGAAGAGAAATGGTCACCCCCTCCTTGGAAGCTCCTATAGGTAGACGCTGGCTCCCATTTTCAGACCCAGGCGGTTGACTCATGAATCTAGCTCTTCTCTCATTCCTGTTCCTTCATGTGATCACTAGCACACGATGGGGAGAGCAGGAAATTAACAAGAAGGGCTTTAGGACGTTAGCACTTGGGGACGGCCAAGAAGGTCGGCCTTGGCAAATGTTCTCACCATCTTACTGTTTGTGTGATCCTTTTGCAGGTTAGAAAACTGTCACCTTACAGAAGCCTGTTGTAAGAACCTCACTTCTGCTTTGATTGTCAACCTGATGCTAACCCACCTGTGCCTGGCCGAGAACACTCTTGGGGACAGAGGCATGGAAGTTCTGTGTGAGGGCTTGGGTTACCCCGAGTGTAAACTGCAGGTCCTGGTGTAAGTCCCTGTCGCCTGCCTGTGTGTGAGAGAGTATTTGTGCACATGGACCCCTGGGTTCCAGTAGGACAGTTACGGGGACAACTAATATAACTTCTCTACATACCCCACACGTGACACGAATGGTTACAACTGGCGAGACCTGGGGAGAGGGTGACAGAACAAAATATAAGTGGTGTTGATGTTCTGTAGGGATAGCTGGTTTCCAGGTCTGATTTTTAAAAATCTGTGTTCTCAGAACTATGTAATACAAACTGCACGCAATTGGGTGTTGATGGGCCTTCTTTGCTGACCTCCATATAATCCAGCTGTTAATCCTAAAATCACAGGACAGATTTTTAGAAAGGAAGAGGGCTTTCTACAGCTGTTTCTGTTCAGAAACTCTATTTAATGTTAACATCTCTGGTGTTCTTTCTGTCCATAAAGTCCCCTCCAAGAGTAAGACACTTTCAACTTTTCCTGTAAACTAGTTTTAATCTAGACTATGCCTTAGGGCACCCAGTGTCTGAAAACTACTCACCCACTTAAATTTAATGAAGTATTCGGTTCAGGGTTGGAGATAGGTAGGAGGAAAGGGTTCTTCCCTCCCTAAATTTCTAAGCCCCCACCCAAAACACTCAAATATAATATAAAGTTCCATAGGCAAATAAGATGCCACCCACTCCCTAGCCCTATCTGCCAATTAGAGTCTAATTATATTAGAAGTTGCTACCATTCAAGATATCTAAACACAGAAAAAAAAATGATGGTTGGTTTACTAAGCATCTAATAGGTGCCAGGCACTATGCTAAGATCTTGCCAAAGATGATTTCATTCAATCCTCGTGGCTTTTTAAGATACACACTCATGTTTCCCAGTTTAACAGGTGAGGAAACTGAGGCTCAGCCACCCAACCTCACCATTGTAGAAAGTATGACTCCCAGAAAATACAGGTCAAGTCCTTTCCACCTCAACTGGAGTTGTTTGGTCGATGCCCCTATTTTGCTAAGTTGTCAACTTGATGTTAGTCTTACCTGGACCTTCCTCTGCTACCCCATGGTCATGGCAGTTTCGGTAAATTTACAAATTGCCAAGCCACGGGGGTGCGTGTTCATTCCTCTCCATCTATGTGTGCCGCCCTCAAATCTGTCATCGGTTCCATTGTCGAGGTCCTATGGCCCTTGGCTGCTGGGCCTTGCTTGGGACAGTGCGATATAATTTTATTACAATATAATTAAGCTCAGAATTCTAGTAAGACTGGAGACGGCAAAAAAAAAAAGCTAAGGGGAAATATCACTGGTATTCTGTATTGATTAATACTAGGATATAGTACCAGGTAGGCCTGAATCAGAGCTAGTACCGTCCACCTCTAAGATGCTACCTTTCTAGCAACTGAATTTAGGAAATACAATCGATCACTTCCCCTAGTCCAAGGCGGCAGGCCAAGACTAGCTCACGATTCTCTGTCCCACATTAAGGTAGAAATGACACATACCACCTGAATCCATTTCCTTCCCTGCTATACTGCACATTGAATGTCTTTAAAAAAATACAAATTTACCATCTTCCAGTTCTGGAGGTTGGCAGTCAGAAGTGGGCGTCACTGGACTGTGATCCAGGTGTCAGTAGTTTATGCTCCTCCCGGAGGCTCCGGGGGAGAAAACCTTCCCAGCTTCCTCTGGCCACCTGCATTCCTTGGCCCATGGCCGCTTCCTTTCTCACGACCAATAGTGTAGCATCTTCAAATGTCCTCTGGACCCTTTATCATGTCTCCTCCTGCTGACTTTGACTCTCCTGTCTCCTTCTTGTAAGGATCCGTGTGACTGCGTTGGACGCAGCCACACAGTCCAGCATAATCTCCCCACCTAAAAGTCCCTTAATCACATCTGCAAAGTCCCTTTTGCCATGTTCACAGGTTCCAGGAATTAGGACTCAGGCATCTCTGGGTGGGCATTATTCTGCCCACCACACCACCCCGTGATGCGGTCTCTGAGTGTGTCTAAAACCCACGCTCGATCGTGGTTTGGTGTGTGGCAGCAGCCAGGACTGATGGGGCTGTCTTATTTCCCTCCCGGCACCGACTCCTAGGCTGTGGCACTGCAACATCACCGACAATGGCTGCAAACTCCTCTCCAAGGTGGTCAGACAAAAATCAAGCCTGACGCATTTGGATCTGGGGCTGAATCACATCGGAACTGTTGGACTGAGGTCTCTGTGTGAGGCTTTGAAAGAGCCACTGTGTAACTTGAGATGTCTGTGGTGAGTTGTGCTTGATTGAACTTTTGATCCAGACCCGAAATGAAATATTGGTGTGGCAGACCCCTCCAGCACTTGTAAAGTCTATTGAGTGTTTTAAGCATCCATTCGGATCGTTGAAGAGAATAGGCTCTGGTCTGTGACATCCAAAAACAAGCACCACATATACTCACCAGCAAACTGGTATTAACTGAGCAGCACCTAAGTGGACAGATAGGAACTACAGTAATTGGGTACAGGGCAGGGAGGAGGGGGGAAGGGGCAGGTATATACATACATAATGAGTAGATTTAAAAAAAGGCCCCCCAGGAAAAGTTTTAAGGATGGCCACCATTTACGTGGCCAGCTGTAACTTGCTGGCAGTAGTCTCAGTTACATATTCTAGGAAATAGGGTTAGTTAGTTGAATCCATTGCAAAAGGTAGTTATGATAGTGAAATGTATATGCATGTTATGCAAGTATGTACCAGGCCGGATGCTAAGTGTTAGATATTATGCTTAGCCTATTCAAGATCCTGGGGGAAACCTAAATATGATATATTCCCTAATCTCATATGTGTTTGTGTGTATGTCTGCATGTATATGCATAGCCCTTGGACATTCATGTGTCCCTTGTATATCTGTCTTCTGCCCATGTGACACCTCCAAATGGAAGAAAGTTTTCTCCTCAATACTGTTTTTTGTTTTATTGACTGATAAGATGGAAACTCACTCTGTCACCTAGGCTAGAGTGCCATGCCATCAGTCTTGTTCACAGTAACCTCAAACTCCTGGGCTCAAGTGATCCTCCTACTTCAGCCTCCTGAGTAGCTGGGATTATAGGCACATGCCACCACGCCCAGTTAATTTTTCTATTTTTAGTAGAAAATAAATTTTCTTCGTCTCGCTCTTGTTCAGGCTGGTCTTGAACTCCTGACCTCAAGGGATCCTCCTGCCTCAGCCTCCCAGAGTGCTAGGATTACAGGCATGAGCCACCACACCCAGCCCATCTCCATGCTGCTATTATCCAACATCAAATTTCATACCTCTCTTTAGAATTCTGATAGGCAGAATTCAGATGTTTGTCTGAAACTGATCTTTTATCCACCAAAAACTGTGGTAGGAATTATATCTCAAAACAAACTATTTTATTTACCATTTGTTGTATAGCCTTCAAATTAATCTGTATTCTGCCTTCTTCATTTCCCTACAGTTTTCCAACCAAGGAGTAAGAATAACTTAGAAGATATAACTCCCATATGTCTCTGCCCAAAACCCTCAGTGGTTGCCCATTTCAATCCTGTAAAATCCTAAACTTACGATAGCCAAAGGGTCTTAAGTGAGCTGCCCCCTTTTGCCCATGACCTCAGCTCTTACAGCCCTCTCGCCCCCAGCTCACTCTCATGCTGGCTGCCTTGGTCTTCTATTAATATTTTACAGGATAACCATGCAACCTCAGGGCCTTTGCACAAGCTACTTCTCTGCCTGGAGAGCTGCTATTCCAGATCTCTGTGGTTTATGCTCTTTGCCTCTCAAGTCCCCTTTGACCATTGCAATTAGAACCCCTGGCTATTCCCTTTGTCCCTTGACCCTCACTTCTGTGTGGCACAACACACTCATTATTCTCCCATCAGCAGATGCGCTCTGAGGGCAGAGATTTTGTTGGTCGGGTAGATCCCCAGCGCCCAAGAGTGCGCCTGGCACGTGGGATGGTATCAATCAGCATTGGTTGAATTAATGAGTTGAATTCTGTGTTTTGCCAACAAGGTTGTGGGGCTGTTCCATCACCCGCTTCAGCTGTGAAGACCTCGCCACTGCCCTTGGCAGCAACCAGAGCCTGATCACTCTGGACTTGGGCCAGAACACCTTGGGGTTTAATGGGATGAAGATGCTGTGTGAAGCTTTGAAACGTCCAAATTGCCCTCTTCAGACACTCAGGTATGATCCTTCTACTCCCCAGCGTGTCTCCTCCGGGACGGTCAGTTTTGGGGGAGCACAGACAGCCGGCATTTGTCACAGGCATCAGCCACTAATGTTCTCAGCATTCATGCATTGGTGTTTGGTGGCCAGGCAATTCGCCCATTTGTTGCCTCTGTTGCTTTGGTGGGTAAGGTAAGTCAAAGGATGCCACCAACGCTCCATCTGAAACCAGGAAGCTGGGTTTATGGCCCCGGGGAAGGAGAGCTGTGGCGGTTGGCCACTTGTTAGGGAAATGGAATTGCACATCTCAGAGGCTTTTGGAAAGAGGTCTGGTATGTCGGCATCAGCCTTGGAACTGTGTTCTCTGGAGTGACTCCTCTGAGAGTGGTCGGGGGCGGTGGAAGCTATTGCCAATGGTCTCTTGTACACTTGCTAATCAGAGCAAGTTGTCATTGGGTTCTGTTTGCTTGTTACCATGGCAACAAAGAACCATGCACCCTTCCTAGGAGTGTGGGGACTTTTTGACATGCTCCAACGCAACATAGACTACTGGTAGCTTAAAATCATAATTATGTAGAGAAGTAGAAGAAACATTAGATTATATATTTATTTAGCATGAATCTTTTTTGGAGACAGTCTTGTTCCATTGCCTGTGCTAGAGTGCCGTGGCATCAGCCCAGCTCACAGCAACCTCAAACTCCTGGGCTCACCAATCTTCCTTGCCTCAGCCACCCGAGTAGCTGGGGCTACAGGCATGTGCCACCATGCCCAGCTAATTTTTCTATTTTTAGTAGAGATGGGGTCTTGCTCTTGCTCAGGCTGGTCTCGAATTCCTGACCTCAAGCAGTCCTCCTGCCTTGGCCTCCCAGGGTGCTAGGATTACAGGCGTGAGCCACCATGCCTAGCCTTCACATGAATCTGACCCCTAAGTTACCTTGTAAGCCGACAGAAGGAATACGTGTATGTTAAAGTTTTGTTTTTTCTTTTCCTACCCCTTAAAGTTAGCCCTCCCACCTTAGATAATATTGGTGAGTTTTAATCACAAAATAAGGCCCCCAACAAAGACAATAGTGGGGGTGTTCTTTGGACCAGCCGGTCAGACATTCTTTCCTGGGTCTTTGAGTTTCAACATCAGTGAATTCAAGGTGAGGGCTTCTTCTGCCTGGATCCTAGACCCTAGAAAGGTATAATGCCCCAGCCCTGTCCCTTTTATAATTGGGTTTTTAATCTCTCTGATTCCGTCAGATACCACATATCCTTCTAATATGCCCTTCTAAGTTACCTGAAGTCACTTTCTCTTATTTGCAGCCAAAGAACCCTAACATCATGCCTCATTTGGTCATTCACACCCCATTTCTTTCTTTTTTCTTTTTTTTTTTTTTTTTTTTTTTGAGACGGTCTCGCTTTGTTGCCCAGGCTAGAGTGAGTGCCCTGGCGTCAGCCTAGCTCACAGCAACCTCAAACTCCTGGGCTCAAGCAATCCTCCTGCCTCAGCCTCCCTAGTAGCTGGGACTACAGGTATGCGCCACCATGCCTGGCTCATTTTTTCTATAAATATTAGTTGGCGAATTAACTTCTTTCTATTTTTAGTAGAGACAGGTCTCACTGTTGCTCAGGCTGGTTTTGAACTCCTGACCTTGAGCAATCCGCCCGCCTCGGCCTCCCAGAGTGCTAGGATTACAGGCGTGAGCCACCGTGCCTAGCCCACACCCCATTTCTGATTCCTTCCACAATTTTGGCCACACACAGATTTGGCCATGGGAACTTTTCTGGTTCCTCTACCATGACTGGCCAAGCTCCAACAGTCTTGAATCAATACAATTACACTCAGCCTTAGAGGACCATGTTTAAAACACTTTGAAGCTAGTTGGCCTTTATCTTATCCAAAGTTATTAATATTTCAGTCACTAACAAGACATCTCAAGCTGGCTTAAGGTTGCATATTGGGTGTATATGAATCTGAAACAACAAAAACTGATACCAAAAGCCAGGACTGCAATGCCAATAAGAAACATGGAAACTAATATCCTGTGTCTCTTTTCTTCATACATATTTTGATGTGATGATTCCCTCTTCCCTCCCTTTCCTGCCCTCCATTTCCACATACTCAAGGCTAAATAGAATTACCATGAAACCCTAAAAATGAGGCCACAATCATCCCAGGCCAAATAGCAGACGGTGGTAGTTAGCTAGTATCTTGTATGCAAGGAGGTGGGGGCACAAAGCCTGACTAGCTTGGTTCAAGACATAAATCTGGTCTGTGTAACTGGTATTCCTGTGTGCACTGAGTAGAATTGTCGCAGTGGGCTACTATGGAGCAGGTAGGTTGGTATTAGAGCCATGTCACAGATGGGTCCTTCACTTCCCTCTCTTGTTACTCATACAACGTGAAGATCATCCAAGCTGCACAGTGGCTTTGTACCATGTCAGTGTAAACCTGATACCCTATTTCCCTGTCGAGTCAATATGGAACTCTCCTTTGCAGCATAAAATAATGGAGAAAGGTTGCCCATGCTCTGTGCATCCTTAACACGTGAGCCTTTCGGGCACTGGGGAATTTGAAACGAATCTCCTTGAAGCAACAAGAAACCTTTTTCTTCCCCCCCCCTTGTCTCCCAGGTTGAAAATAGATAAGTATGATCCTCCAATGCTGAAGCTGCTAGAGGACATGAAAGAAAGCAACCCACGGATGACCATTGAAAACGACCTCTACGATCCCAGGAAGAAAAGACCTTCTTCTTACTACTTCATTCTCTGAATCCCCTGTAGTCACTCATTCACCAGTGAAGTCGGGTCCTCGAAGTATTGACGGAAATGGATCTTCAAGCTTCCTTCGGAGCCACCTCAGGGATAAGTTGGTTGCTGGGCTGGATGCCACTTACCCTGGGTTCTGCCTCTGGTTTCTATAAAAGCACGCACAAGTCACTGCACCCTAGAGATATTATAGAAATGTCTATGTCACGGGGCTATTGAGGGAAATAAAGGTGAAAGCATTTGTGAAGGAAGCTGTATGTATTAATGGGTTCCAACAAAAATTAGACAATAGATATCTTACTTGGGGAGAACGTATCCCAGGGAAAAAAAGTGACAAGTGTTTTGCACTGATTTCTGATGTCCTTCCGGTCTGCGCATGGTGCTGGCATTTCTCAGCCTGCATGGCTAGCGTGTGCTAAGCGTTCCTTGCCAGAGTACTGCTTACCAGCCCTACGATATTTTGGGCTCTGAGGTGCTTCGTCGTAACTCATACATGACCCTGTCATTGCTCTGATTAGCTTCAGATCCAACTTACAGAAAACATAACTTCATGGCAAGTATAGCCCTTCCCCATAGAGGCCAATGGTTTCTTGTGACGTACAGAATCCCCAAATGCACTAAGGCAGCCATGCAAGCCACACACTGTGAGAAGGCTAAACAAGGGGCTGTCTGTAGACTGAGGTTCAGGGTAACATTTCCAATGCTGCTGTCTGTATATATGGGAATGAGCAAATAAACAGAGGGTAGGGGGAAAAATAACAGAAAAAAATTACATTTTATTAATGCTTAAACATTTTGTAAATCTAATGAAATGTGTAATTTAAGTAATGCTTACATAAGCATTAATAAAAAGTAACTTTTGTCCAGGTGCAGTGGCTCACGCCTATAATCCTAGCACTCTTGGAGGCCAAGGCAAGAGGATTGCTCAAGGTCAAGAGTTCGAGACCAGCCTGAGCAAAAGCGAGACCCCCGTCTCTACTATAAATAGAAAGAAATTAGTTGGACAACTAAAAATATATAGAAAAACTTAGCTGGGCATGGTGGTGCATGTCTATCGTCCCAGCTACTCAGGAGGCTGAGGCAGGAGGATCGCTTAAGCCCAGGAGTTGGAGGTTGCTGTGAGCTAGGCTTATGTCATGGCACTCTAGCCCGGGCAACAGAGTGAGACTTTGTCTCAAAAAAAAAAAAAAAAAGACAAATCTCTAAATTTAAAATATTTTATTTGGGAAGCAAAATTGTGATTCAGGGAATACACACAGACCAGGTGGTCCTCAGTATGTCTAAACAGCAAAGAGAAGGTTAGAGGTTTTATTTTTAAAAAAGACAAATGTTCCATATTGCTCTTTGAGAAATTTCACTGACACTACTAAAGTGTTAGGGGGATGGCAAGTTCTGACTAGTAACTGATGATAGTGGGTAAAAGTATTCTTAGAGTCACAGCAGTTTTTAGTAGCTATTAGATAAAACTCATCTCAGGTTACAGCAGCCAGGCTTGCAGAGAATTATGCACTTGGATCAATGTCATGTAGCCTGAGTGCTTTTTTCCCCTGGCTTCTTGCCTCTGTTTTAGTTGGGTATGACACAAATGACCCAATTCATATGATCAGCTTTCACATCTTCGAGGTTCATCCATGTTGTAGCATGTTTCACAATTATAAGACTGAATGACCCTCAAGCTATCCTCCTGCCTCAGCTTCCCAGAGTGATAGGATTATAGGCATGAGCCACTGGGTCCGGCCCCAAATAATATCGTGTGTATATATAAATATATGCAGTTATACATTTTGTTCATTCATCAATGAGCATTTGAGTTGCTTCCACTATGTGGCTATTGTAAATAATGCTGCTATGAACATGGATATACAAATATCCGTTCAAGTCCTTGCTTTCAATTCTTTTGCGTATATGCCCAGAAGTGAGATTTCTGGATCATATGGTAATTCTATTTTTAACTTTTTGAAGAACCACCATATGGTTTTCCATAGTAGCTGCACCATTTTACATTCCCACCCATGAAGTGCTAGGGTTGTGTTGCATCTACTTGACGCAGAATCATTCTCCTGGCATTCACTAGCCTCCAACTTAGAAATCCCTTTGCTTCTCTGTGTCCAAGATGCTGGATTACAGAACTGTGCCTTGAGGGAAGCCATTGTCTGAGGGAACACAGCCTTCTCTACCTAGGTTACAATGCCAGGATGAAAGTACTTTTTCCTAGGTGTACTGATTATCTTGTTCCTGGTTCTTTGTGTTTGTTTTAATCCTTAGAGACTTCTAGGGCCGCCTCTTTTTTTTTTTTTTTTTGAGACAGAGTCTCACTTTGTTGCCCAGGCTAGAGTGAGTGCCATGTCGTCAGCTGAGCTCACAGCAACCTCAAACTCCTGGGCTCAAGCAATCCTCCTACCTCAGCCTCCCTAGTGGCTGGGACTACAGGCATGCGCCACCATGCCCGGCTAATTTTTTTTTTGTATATATATATGGGCCAATTAATTTCTTTCTATTTATAATAGAGACGAGGTCTTGCTCTTACTCAGGCTGGTTTCGAACTCCAAGGTCAGGGGTCATCTCAGGGTTGGAGGTTCATTCTGACAGGAGCTGGAACCCCCTGTGCTTATGAGTCAGACGCACGGAGGACCCAGGCTGTCCTCCACCTGACAGCTGTGTCAGCTGCAGAGGCTCCAGCCTGCGGGAGGGGACGACCCCATCAACACACCGGGACTGGTGACAGTAACAGGGAAGCATTTCCAGTGTAATCCCACATATTCCCTAGGACAAATGACCCCACACAGAGATACGAGGCTATCAAGGAGCAGGGCTTCAATTTCTTTTAATTTTTATAAAGAAGAAATTCACATAACATAAAATTAACCATTTTGAAGGGAACGCTTTGTTGACATTTAGCACAATACGATCCCAATGTCGCACAACCATCACCTCTGTCTAGTGTCAGAACATTTTCATCATCCTAAAACACACCCTGTGCTGATTAAGCAGTTGTTATTCACCCCTCGGCCTCCCTGTGCTTGGCAACCGCCGTCTGCTTCCCCTCTAGGATTCACCTGCTCTGGCCTTTAGCACAAGGCTGGGACTTCCTGCTCTTTTCCTAATGTGAAGGGCAGAAGCCATTGCCGTGTTGGTACAGCTGTCATTTCACGCTCACAAAAGGGAATAGCACGACCAGCTGCCAGAAGGGACCAGGCCTGTCCCAAAAACCAAGAGATGTGCCCGGCTGCAACCTAAGGCGGGGTGAGGGTGCAGAGTAGACTTGGGGACCACAGAGACGATCACAGAGGGCCAAGGGGGATGCACGGGCGGGGTCCGCACAGAGGAAGGGACAGGGTCACCCTCGAGCACTGGGAATGCCGGTGATCAGCGTGGAGCCCACAGGGAGGAAGAAAGAGGCCAGTGTGGGCTAGTCGGGGACCACAGATCCAGGCTGTGCAAGACGTCAGCGAGGAGACTTGGGCCTCTGGATCCCTTCCAGCCCTTGTGGGCGGGAATCCTTGGACAGAGGGCCAAATAGACACCAACTCAACAGCTCTTTGATGGAGCCCCAGGAAGAGGCCCCATACCCCCCTTTCCACATCCAGAGCCTCTGCCCTCCTCCCTCACACTCCACCCGTTCCACACACATCCGTATCCATCTCTCGGGCCCGCCATGCCTGGAGCGCTGACGGTTAGGAACGCGGCCCCTGGTGACGAGCGTCTGGTCGACCTCCATCCGGACAGCCGTGGGATCTCTGGGTTTGGGGGAGGGGTGGCAGTGGCCTCTGCAGGGCGCGGACCCTGTGCAGCGGGGGTCTCCTCCGGCTGTGCCAATCCTCTGCCAGAAGCCCCGCCAGGAGTAGGAGGATCACAGCGCCAAGGCATAACCGCACAAGGTTGCCCTTGGTGTAGTGCTGCCGGGCGGGGGCTGGAGCAGTGAGAGAAGGGGCAGGTGGCAAGAGCCCATCTCCAGAACCGTGTCCCCAGCCTGACACCCTATTATCCTCTGCTAATGCGGATGCCAATCTCTTTGCTGGGGCTCCCTCCTGTCCCCACCGAGGATTGGGGCTGGATGGCCCCAGTTCTCTAACTAGCACCTCTCCCGTGTCCCCTCCAGGCCTCCAATACAACCCCTTCCCGACACGGACACTGCCTGGTTATCTGACCACTGGCAGAGGAGAAGACATTATCAGGGATGGGGCAGAGAGGGGATCTCTCTTTCTCTGACTCTTTGGAAAATCTCAACCTTCCCACCTGATCTTATCACCCAATTCTGAACTCCATATGCTGATATTCTGCCAACCCAAGATCACAGAGCTGTAGCCCTGCATGGGGGAGGGAAGGAGGCAGTTTGGGTAAGGAGCCAGGGGCAAGAGGGGCATGGGTCTGAGGAGGACGACTTACTCACCGATTGGAGAGTCCGACTCCTCGGGACTGGAGGTGATATTCTCAGAAGCCTCTGGGAACCACAAAAGGCTACGTGTGAATAAATGGAACCATGTCCCCTTGCCCTGTCATTGTTCCTACCCTGAACACATGCACTGGGGAGGCAGAATTCCACAACATTTAAGAAGAGTGTGAACTATAGCACCAGGCTGCCCAGATTGGAACCCCAAGTCCACCCCTTATTAGATGTGGGACATCTGGCAGGTGACAACATCTACGAGCCAATTTTCCCATCTGTCCAGTGAAATTACTGACATCCACATATCATAGGTTGGTGTGAAAATTAAAACAACAGTAGTGCAAACCACAGTGCTAAGCATATAATAAACACCCCATACACGCTAGCTCTCTTACTATTCCACAAGTATTTCCTGAGACTTGCCAGGTACTCGACCATGTGCTGGGCTATGGGGGACCCAAATATTAATAAGACATGGTCCTTGTGGGGTTTCCAGATTACTGGAGGAGACTAAGACGTGATCACTTTAATATACTGTGAAAATTGCTGTAATAGGTAGCACGCAAGACCCTGAGCAAAGACAGAAGAAACCCCTAATCCAGGCTGGTGGTCAGAAGAGGCTTCCCTGAGAGTTGAAGCCCTGGGGAAGTGGAAGGAAATGCAGAGCGAGGGGGTGGGTGCAGAGTCGGGGAGGATATGGAGTCAGAAGCGACTCCTGTGGCCCAGCACAGCGTGAGGAATGCACAGAGGGGCAGACATGGCCAAAGGGGCCAAGAGAGACGGAATATCTAAGCCCACTGAACAGCGGGCTGAGGAACCCAGCTGCGTCCTGAGGGGCAGGGGAGGGTCTGGAGCTGAGGGGGGGGCGGGTCCCGCCATAGTGTTGGAAAGAACCCTCTGGGATCGGGAGTCTAAAGAGAGCCAGAGCCCTGTGGGCCCAGTGGACATCCCTAGCCTACCCTCCGGGGATCCGTCAAGGCGTCTGTCCTGAAGGAAATGGGGGCTTTCCAGAGAGAGCGAGGGGACAGGGAACCGGCGCGCCAGCAAAGTGTGTGTGCGGAGGCTGCGCAGTGACATGTGCCGCGTGCGGGCACCTCTGGGCCGTGTGGGGCTGAAGCACACGCAGGCTCTACATGCAAGCAGGGGACACGCCTGAACACCTCGAGCCGAGTCGGAAGGACCGGGGCTTTAAGCTGAGAGCAGCACGCGGGGACCAGGGTGGTCTTCCCGCCATGGCCTTGGCTCCGCCATCTTTAGAATGGCCGCATTACCCAGAATGCTCCTGTTCCCCAGCCTCGGCGCCCACCTCCGCCACGTCCTCTGTCCTCAAATCGAGGACCCGCTGGGGAAGAGCCAGACGCTTTGGTGAAGCTGGTTAAAAGCCCACAGGCTCAGATAAGGGAAGAGAGAACCCCACCCTCAAGCTGCATTCTGCTGAGCTTTAAGTGCCTGGCGACTCACCAGTTGTAGAGACTTTGCTGGTGTCTGAGACGTTCCGCTTCCCGGAGGCTTCTGGGAACCCCAGCAGGAGGGTTATAAGGAAGAGAAATAAGGTCAGGCCTTCCCAGCGGGTCCCCACTCCCCACAGCCCTGGTGAGGCGTCTGGGCTGCCCGAGGCCCGTGCCTGACGCACGGCGCAGACACGGAGGAAGCGAGTCCTCAGGCCCCAAGACTGACTTCCGTCCCTCAGCGCCTCGCTGAGAAGCCACCATCCACCCGATGGTGGACATTTGGGTTGTGTCCACTTTGGGGCTATTATGAATAATGCTGTTGTGAGCATTCGCGTACAGGTTTTTGTGTGAATGTAAGTTTCCAGCGTTCTTTCTTGGGTTCGCGCCCAGGAGTGGAATCGCTGGGTGGTGTGGTCACTGTGTGTTTGCCTACTCCAGGAACTGCCCGGCTGTCTTCAAAGCACCATTTCACGTCCCCACAGTCGTGTAGGAGGGTTCCAGTTTCTCCAAATCCTCGCCAACACTTGCTTTTGTCCATTTGTTTGTTTGTTTCGTTTTTTAATAATTAGAGCCATTCTAGTGGGCGTGGTGACTTTTATAGTATGCGAATTATATCTCAATTCAAAAATAAGAAGTGAATCAGCAGGTCTCTGTGAGCTCAAAGGAAGAACACGCTGACATCAGCCTCTGAGCACAGGACTCCCCTCCCTACTAAGGCCCTTTTCTTAACCAGCCACTTCCTGTGGCCACCAAAATACTTCCTGAACCCCCTCAGCCTATATAGCTCTTGCTCAGGGTGGGGACCATGTCCAGAAGCCTTTTGTGGAGAGCTAGACCCAGCTTGTGCTCAACTACCTGGGTATAATAAGAGCGTGGGTATTATTTGGTCTTTGTTACTTCTCTTCCTGTGAGATTTGTTAATAAACCTTGTTTTCATTTCAATTTATTAATAAACACAGTGTGTGGTACATGCATGCCATGGAATTCTACTCAACATTCAAAAGGAACATGCTGGGTTTTTTTTTGTTTGTTTTTGTTTTTTTGAGTCAGAGTCTCACTCTGTTGCCTGGGCTAGAGTGCCGTGGCATCAACCTAGCTCACAGCAACCTCAAACTCCTGGGCTCAAGAGTTCCTCCTGCCTCAGCCTCCTGAGTAGCTGGGACCACAGGCATGTGCCACCATGCCCAGCTAATTTTTTCTCTATAGTTGGCCAATTAATTTTTTTCTATTTTAGTAGAGATGGTGTCTTGCTCAGGCTGGTTTTGAACTCCTGACCTTGAGCGATCCTCCCACCTCGGCCTCCCAGAGTGCTAGAATTACAGGCGTGAGCCACTGCCACCGACCAGGAGCATGCTGTTGATAACACACTTTGGATAGATCTCAAGGACATTGTGCTGAGTGCGGGGAAAGGCAATCTCAAAAGGTTATATACCAGCTGATTTCATTTATACATAGCAAAACTACAGAGACGGAGAACAAGCTAGTGGGTTTCAGGCGTTAGAGATGGCAAGGGGTAGGGGATGTGAACATGAGGGGCAGCCCGGGGAAGTCTTTGTGAGGGTGGAAGAGTTCTGTGGCGTGAATGTGGTCATGGCTACACAGATCTACACATGTGAAAACTGACATAGAACTACACACCTGCTTTATGCCATGTCAAATTCCTGGTTGTTATGTTGTAGTCTAAGATATTATATAGAGTGGGCCGGGCGCGGTGGCTCACCCCTGTAATCCTAGCACTCTAGGAGGCCAAGGTGGGAGGATCCCTCCAAGTCAGGATTTTGAAACCAGCCTGAGCAAGAGTGAGACCCCATCTCTACTATAAATAGAAACAAATTAATTGGCCAACTAATATATAGAGAAAAAATTAGCCGGGCATGGTGGCGCATGCCTGTAGTCCCAGCTACTCGGGAGGCTGAGGCAGGAGGATTGCTTGAGCCCAGGAGTTTGAGGTTGCTGTGAGCTCAGCTGACGCCACGGCACTCACTCTACCTGGGGAACAGAGTGAGACTCTGTCTGAAAAAAATAAAATAAAATAAAATAATATATTATGTAGAGTGTAACCGTTGAGGGAGACCAGGTAAAGGGGACATGGGATCATTCCATAGTATCGTTGCAAACCCCCCCCCCTCCCCGCCGTGACTCTATCTCAAAACAAAATTTTAAAAAAATCTAATCAGAAGCACACACGCGCAAACGCACACGTGCACACGCATGCGCAGTGTGCTACCGCTGTACGTGTCCCCGCCTCCCTTGGCATAAGAGCCCAATTCTGCCCTCGACTCCACAAGTCCCTTCTTGTCAGCTCCTGCTTGTTCCTCAGTCTACCCCAAGACACGGGAAAGGCGAGCGGTGCCCAGCTGAGCGCATCATTCCCTAAAGCGCGGGCTGATTCCGTGTTCAGCTGCGATGCTCATGAACATGAGGGAGCACCGTGCCCCACACAAAAGTCAGCGCCGTGGTCTGGAAGTGGCACCGGGCCAGGGCGAAGGCCTCGCCTGGGAACTTGCTAGAAATGAAAATTATTGGCTGGGCGCGGTGGCTCACGCCTGTAATCCTAGCACTCTGGGAGGCCGAGGCAGGTGGATTGCTCGAGGTCAGGAGTTCGAAACCAGCCTGAGCAAGAGCGAGACCCTGTCTCTACTATAAATAGAAAGAAATTAATTGGCCAACTAAAAATATATATACAAAAAATTAGCCGGGCATAGTGGCACATGCCTGTAGTCCCAGCTACTTGGGAGGCTGAGGCAAGAGGATCGCTTGAGCCCAGAAGTTTGAGGTTGCTGTGAGCTAGGCTGATGCCTCAGCACTCACTCTAGCCTGGGCGACAAAGTGAGACTCTGTCTCAAAAAAAAAAAAAAAAAATGAAAATTATTGGACTCATCCCAGACCTACTGAATCAGAAACTCTGGGGGTCAGAAGTCTGTTGTTTAAGAAGCCCTCCAGGCGATTCTAGTGCCTGAGGAAGTCTGAGAGCCACTGACAATGGAAGCAGAGGCTCAGAGGCAGAGTTCAGGGCCGCACAATTTGGCAAGCCACTCAGACCGTTCCTGTGTGTGCCAGACACTGCAAACCACCGTCCCAGGGCAGGACGGGCTCTGGGGCAGCATATTAATGTCCATCCACGTAGCATACCCACCCTCCTTGCAGCCAGAAATAAAGGATTTTTGAAACAAAGCAAATCTGTGGAAGAGACAAATGGAGAAATCTAGGCAGAGAGGGGAAGAGAAGGGGGGTCCATGTGCTCACACCCCGGACACCGGAGAGAACCCCCCAGACCTCACCTGTTACGGAGGAAGGTGGTCCTGTTGGCGACTGGCCAGGGGTCACAAAGGCTCCTGAGAAATCAGAAAATGAGGGGAGTCTGTGCTCTATTCGCTGTGGGTCCTGAACAAACAAAGAACTGTTTGTGGGACCCAGTTTCCTCACCTGGAAAATGGGCAAGGAGACGGGTGTGGGTGTTAGATAGCATTTGAACCGCGCTCCTGGCGCGTTCTGGGCCTGAGCAATCGTGAGGCGCCCTGTGGCTCTGCCCCTCCTTTCTGAACCTCACTTCTGTCCCTTCTTCTAGTCCCTGTGACTGACGCCCTCACCTTGTCCCTGGGGGCAAAACTGGCTCCTGGAAAGTAGAGACAGGAACCGCGGCATCAGTTTGGGGTCAGGGCAGGCATCACAGTGTGCAGGGAAGGGGAATACCTCAGAAGCAAAACACAGGCCCTCTCCACCTCCCCATACCCTGCGGCCACTCCTGCCCTGCAGCTACACTAATCCACCAACATCCACCCCATCACAGGACCTTCGTTCCTGCGGTTCCATTCACCTGCACCTGCCCCCACCTACTCCACCGATCTAATCGTCTCTTACTCTGCCTTGAGATTCAGAGCAAATGTTGCCTCCTCCAGGAAGCCTTCCCAGACCACCTCCCCTTCTGGCTTCTAACGCACTGTGCACTCCCAATTCAGAGTGCTTATCCTGCTCACAATTACACATGCATTGGATGCATCTTTGATTAGAGACCGATCGCTCTACTGATAACCGTGTGCAGGCGTGCACGTGCGCGAGGGAGAAGAGACGGTGCACCAAGAGGGAGGTTCAGTCCGCCCCCAACGGAGCACCAGCCACAGCCTCGGCACTCCTTAAATATGTTCCGTGAAGCAAATATTGGAATCAAAAAAAGGCAAATCTGTAGCGACAGAAAGATCAGTGGTTGCCTGGGGTCAGAGGGGGAAATAAGGAGCCACTGCCAACGGGAGTGAGGGATGGAAACGGACTGGAATGCTCTAAAGCCATACGGCGGTGATCACTCACCACTCCATACATTTACCAAGATCATTGACCCATATGCTTCACACAGGTGAATTCTTTGGTATATAAATTACACCTCTATAAAGATGTTAAAATTGAAGGGTACCTGGCCAGGTGCGGTGGCTCACGCCTGTAATCTTAGCACTCTGGGAGGCTGAGGCGGGCGGATTGCTCGAGGTCAGGAGTTCAAAACCAGCCTGAGCAAGAGTGAGACCCCTGTCTCTACTATAAATACAAAGAAATTAATTGGCCAACTATAATTATATTAAAAAAAATTAGCCGGGCTTGGTGGCACATGCCTATAGTCCCAGCTACTCGGGAGGCTGAGGCAGGAGGATCGCTTGAGCCCAGGAGTTTGAGGTTGCTGTGAGCTAGGCTGACGCCACCGCACTCACTCTAGCCTGGGCAACAAAGCGAGGTTCTGTCTCAAAATAAAAAAAACAACAAAGAACCGTGAAGCTGTCTGGGGGAGACCCCAGCAGGTGCCGAGTCCCGGAGTAAGCAGTGAGCCTGCATATTCTGGAAAAGCAAGAAGCCCAGTGTGTCTGAGGCTGAGTGAGTGACAGGAAGCGGAGGAGAGGTGATCAGGAACTCAGGGGCATGGGACAGGGCTAGGTCCCAGGCTTCTGGCCATCTTTAAGCGAAGTTCAAAGTCACCTGATGTTCATTATCTGTTTTAAAAGGATTCCTCTTGCTGTGGTTTTGAGAATAGTGGAAAGCGGGTAAACGTGGGAGCAAGAAGACTAGCGTGGAGGCTGCTATAGTGACCCTGCTACAGAAGATGGAATGGATGGCGGGGCAAAGGCGAGATGGGGAAGCTACCAGATCATGGGGAGGTTTTGAAGATGTCACAGGATGGGAAACGAGACCAAGATTTAAAAAAAAAAAACCAAAAGACCTCCCTGGGTATTATAGTAGAAAAGCATATGTTGTCTTCTTTTTCTTGATTTTTTTCTTAATTTGTTTATTTTATTTTATTTTATTTATTTTTTTTTTTTCTGAGACAGAGTCTCACTTTATTGCCCAGGCTAGAGTGAGTGCCATGGCATCAGCCTAGCTCACAGCAACCTCAAACTCCTGGGCTCAAGCGATCCTCCTGCCTCAGCCTCCCAAGTAGCTGGGACTACAGGCATGTGCCACCATGCCCGGCTAATTTTTTCTATATATATTAGTTGGCCAATTAATTTCTTTCTATTTATAGTAGAGATGGGGTCTCGCTCTTGCTCAGGCTGGTCTCGAACTCCTGAGCTCAAAGGATCCGCCCACCTCGGCCTCCCAGAGAGCTAGGATTACAGGCTTGAGCCACCGCGCCCGGCCAATTTGTTTATTTTAGAGTCAGGGTCTTGCTATGTTGCCCAGGCTGGCCTCCAACACCTGGGCTCAAGAAAGCCTCACACTTCAGCCTCCAGATTAGCTGGAACCACCACAACCAGCTGAACACCGTAAGCATTTTTTTTAACGTCTTTAATAATGTTTATTTTATTTGTTCCTATTATATAAACAATTAAAATTGAAAAGTCTGAAAGCTCCAGAAAATGGAAGCAAAAGTAATAACCCTTCAAACTATGAACCCAAAACAGTTATTATCATTTAATGTATTTGTTTCTTTTTCTAACAGCCTAGATAATCATTTCTGATCCAGATGGTGTTACTTTCCTAGAGCTACCTAGGAAAAAAAATTAAAGGATACAAATCCAATTATTATTATTATTTTTTTTTTTTGAGACAGAGTCTTGCTTTGTTGCCCAGGCTAGAGTGAGTGCCATGGCGTCAGCCTAGCTCACAGCAACCTCAAACTCCTGGGCTCAAGCAATCCTTCTGCCTCAGCCTCCCGAGTAGCTGGGACTACAGGCATGTGCCACCATGCCCGGCTAATTTTTTCTATATATATTAGTTGGCCAATTAATTTCTTTCTATTTATAGTAGAGACGGGGTCTCGCTCTTGCTCAGGTTGGTTTCAAACTCCTGACCTTGAGCAATCTGCCTGCCTCGGCCTCCCAGAGTGCTAGGATTACAGGCGTCAGCCACCACACCCGGCCCAAATCCAATTATTAACCATGGGTTGTAAGATTGGATAATGGAGACGTTCAAGTTTTACTTTCTATACTTCAATATTTTTTTTCAAGATTTTTTACAAAAAGCATTCGTTCAAAAAAAATTATGAACAATTTTTACCCCAAACTCTACAATGTACTTTTTCTGATTTAATATGACATTTCTAAGTGGCATTATGTATATTCATATTGTTGTACAATAGATCTCTAGAACTTAATTCATCTTGAAAAACTGAAACTCAATGCCCAACTAAACACTAATTCTTTCTCTTCTCTTCCCTCCTCCCAGCTCTTGACAATCACCCTTCTACTTTCTGTTTCTCCAATTTTGGTTACATTAGATATATTAAATACCCCATATAAGTGGAATCATGCAGTTTTAACTTCTTTAATAATATTTATTTTATTTGTTCCTATTATATAAACAATTAAAATTGAAAAGCCTGAAAGCTCCAGAAAATGGAAGCAAAAGTAATAACCCTTCAAACTATAACTGGTTTATTTCATTCAGCATAATGTCCTCAAGGTTCATTCATGTCGTAGTATTTATCAAAATGTCCTTCCATTTCAAGGCTGCATAATATTCCATTGCATGTATGTGTGTGTGTGTGTGTGTGTGTGTGTGTGTGTGTGTACACATTCTCTTCATGAGATATACTGTCTTCTTTTGAAAGAATCTCCCTTTAAGAATAGTAACCAGGCCGGGCGCGGTGGCTCAAGCCTGTAATCCTAGCTCTCTGGGAGGCCGAGGTGGGCGGATCGTTTGAGCTCAGGAGTTCGAGACCAGCCTGAGCAAGAGCGAGACCCCATCTCTACTATAAATAGAAAGAAATTAATTGGTCAACTAATATATAGAGAAAAATAATTAGCCAGGCATGGTGGCACATGCCTGTAGTCCCAGCTACTCGGGAGGCTGAGGCAGGAGGATCGTTGAGCCCAGGAGTTTGAGGTTGCTGTGAGCTAGGCTGACGCCACGGCACTCACTCTAGCCTGGGCAATGAAGTGAGACTCTGTCTCAAAAAAAAAAAAAAGAATAGTAACCATAATGAATAATAATGTACTGTATATTTCAAAATTGCTAAAAGAGTAGATTTTAAATGTTCTCCCTACAAAGAAATGATAAGTAGATGAGATGATGAATGTGTTAATTACCTTGATATAATCATTCCATAATGTATAAATGTATCAAAACATTGCATGATACCCCATAAATACATACAATTATCATTTGTCAAAAATAAAAATTAAAGAAACAAGAATAAAAGATTGATACATGCTGTAACATAAATGAACCTCAAAAACATTATGCTCAAAGTATCCAGTTATGAAAGACCACGTAGTGCCATGGATATTGAGTTCCTAGAAAAGGCAAATTTATACAAAGAGGAAGTAGATTTGTGGTTACCTGGAGCTGAGGAGGTGAAACAGGAAGTCACTGCAAACGGGTACAAGATCTTCTTAGGGTGATAGACATGTGCTAAAATTGGAATCTGAAGATTGCACAACCCCCCAAAACTTACTAAACTTTATGAATTGGACACTCAAAACTGTGTGAACTTTAAGGTATATAAATTATACCACAATAAAGCTCTTTTAAAAAAAAAGGCAGCAACTTTTAGTTAATAATGACCTCACTATCTCCATTTGAATGAAAATGAGTCTGAATACAAATACATTTTCATTGTACCCTTCACTAACTTTTTTCTTTGTTTTTTTTTTTTTTTTTGAGACAGAGTCTCACTTTGTTGCCCAGGCTAGAGTGAGTGCCGTGGCGTCAGCCTAGCTCACAGCAACCTCAAACTCCTGGGCTCAAGCGATCCTCCTGCCTCAGCCTCCCAAGTAGCTGGGACTACAGGCATGTGCCACCATGCCTGGCTAATTTTTTCTATATATATTAGTTGGCCAATTAATTTCTTTCTGTTTATAGTAGAGACAGGTCTCACTCTTGCTCAGGCTGGTTTCGAACTCCTGGCCTTGAGGGATCCGCCCGCCTCTGCCTCCCAGAGTGCTAGGAATACAGGTGTAAGCCACCACGCCCGGCCCCCTTCACTAACTTTTTAAATTTACTGACAACTAGGAGGAGAATTTTCCCATTGCTAATAGAATCACTAGTGTTCTCTATATGGAGATATTTTAAATAAGTTGATTGGCTTCAAATACTTGTGGAAATACATAATCCTAAAACAAGGTGAGCACGAAACATCAATACTTGTTCTCCAGTTGCATCGGTTGATGCCTGTAATCTTAGCACTCTGGGAGGCCGAGGCAGGAGGATCACTCAAGGTCAGGAGTTCCAAACCAGCCTGAGCAAGAGCGAGACCCGGTCTCTACTAAAAATAGAAATTAAATGGCCAACTAAAAATATATATAGAAAAAATTAGCCGGGCATGGTGGCGCATACCTGTAGTCCCAGCTACTCGGGAGGCTGAGGCAGGAGGATCGCTTGAGCCCAGGAGTCTGCGGTTGCTGTGAGCTAGGCTGATGCCACAGCACTCTAGCCTAGGCAACAGAGTGAGACTCTATCTCAAAAAAAAAAAAAGATGGAAGAAGGGAAGAAGTCGCCAAAAGCCAAGAAATGCAGGGGACTCCAGGAGCTGGAAGGGACCTGGAACAGATTCTCCCCTAGCGCTTCCAGAAGGAACCAGCCCTGTCGATACCTTTATTGTATCCCAGTGAGACCCACTTTGGTCTCACCTCTGACCTCCAGAATGGTGAGGGGATAAATTGGTAATAAACTTGTGCTGTAGTAAGCCGGTGAGTCCATGGTAGTTTGTTCCGACAGCAACAGGAAACTAATACGTCCTCCAAAGCTGACTGAGCCTGGGGTGTCCCTGCCTCCCGTTCCCGAGCAGCGACGATCCCTTCCCTTGGAACTGCCTTCAGAACCTGTAGAGGCTGAGGAGGAAAGGTTTGGTCTGCACACCCCTTACCTGTGACCACGAGCTCCAGGGGGTCGCTGGGGGCTGACCACTCGTACGGGTTTGAGCTGGAAAAGCTGTAGCATCGGTACGTCCCACTGTGGGCAGCAGTCACGGTGACGATGGGGAAACTGGCCCGGTACCACATCTCGGGATTCTTGTAGGGCTCAGGGTCCCCCTCCTTGTACAGAGCAAATTGGTCAAAGCCATAGGGAGTCTGACACTGTAGGGTCACGTCCCCGCCTGGGGACACTGCCGGGCTGGGCTGGGCTGAGAGTGAAGGCTTGTTGTAAACTCCTGGGAGAAAAGGAAACTCTGATGTTAAAGACGGTGGTCACTTGTGTCTCAGCTTCGAGGGGTGGGGAGGTCCTGCGCCCCCCCCTTTCTGGCCATATCCCTCCTGGAGCGCTCACTCCCCCTGCCTGAGCTCACAGACAGGTGGGGTCAGGTCACCAAGAGGTTAAGGGAGTGTGGCTGTGTCACATCCTAGTGCCTGGGCTCTGCCGTTTAGGGGCTGTGCGCCCTGGAGGTAAATCTCCCTTGTATCTGTGCCTCAGTGTCCCCTACTGTAAAATGGGGATGATTGAATGAGGCAAGACATAGAAAGCATTTAACAGGGTGCAGAAAGCAGACTAAGCACTCAAAATAGGACAGTAGTAACAAAATTGTGCAAGTTTATCCTGTATTATAAGCTTGTATTACAGTATACAGAAGTTATATTTTGTTTGTTTGTTTGTTTTGAGACAGAGTCTCGCTCTGTTGCCTGGGCTAGGGTGCCATGGCATCAGCCTAGCTCACAGCAACCTCAAACTCCTGGGCTCAAGGGATCCTTCTGCCTCAGCCTCCCAGGTAGCTGGGACTACAGGCATGCGCCACCAAGCCCGGCTAATTTTTTTCTGTTTTTAGTTGTTTGGCTAATTTCTATTTATAATAGAGACAGGGTCTCACTGTTGCTGAGGCTGGTCTTGAACTCCTGAGCTCAGGCTGTCCTCCCAGAGTGCTAGGATTACAGGCGTGAGCCCGGCCCCAGAAGTTATATTGTAAACTTATATTAAAGTACCAGCTTCAGGTGCTGTCCCAAATTCCTGATATGTATCAATTCATGGAATCCTCGCAAAGACCTATGCACTCATCGCTATTAATATTCCTATTTTATATATGAAACTGAGGCACACGGTGTTAAATAATTTGTTCAACACTAGGTAACAATACTGTATTGCATACTTGAAACAAACAAAGGTAATTATGTGAGGTGACAGGGATGTTAATTAGCTTGATGGTGGTGACTATTTCACATAATATATGTATTTGAAAACATCCAGTTGTGCACCTTAAATATACACCATTTTTGTTTGTCAATTACACCTCAACAAAGCTGAAAAAGTTTTAAAAAATGTAAAAATAAGAAATCAGTTAACCTGTCCAAGGTCATATGATAAGTGGCAGAGCTGAAATTTGTAATCAGGGAGTTCAACTGCAGGGTCTCCACTGCTACATGCAAACCTGCACCACTCTAATTTGAGGTTAGCGCGGCGGCACATGCCTGGCACCCAGGAGTCATCAAAGCAAAAGCTGCCTGATAATCACAGCTCATTCATTCATTCAACAACTTTTTTTTTCTTTTTTTTGAGACAGAGTCTCACTGTGTTGCCTGGGCTAGAGTGAGTGCCGTGGCGTCAGCCTGGCTCACAGCAACCTCAAACTCCTGGGCTCAAGCGATCCTCCTGCCTCAGCCTCCCGAGTAGCTGGGACTACAGGCAGGCGCCACCCTGCCCAGCTACTGTTTTCTATATATTTTTAGTTGTCCGAGTAATTTCTTTCTATTTTTAGTAGAGACGGGGTCTCACTCTTGCTCAGGCTGGTCTCGAACTCCTGAGCGCAAGCGATCCTCCCACCTCGGCCTCCCAGAGTGCTGGGATTACAGGCACAATTTTAAATAGATAGCATCTGGCAGTGCCGGTGCCAAACCACATCGAAGCCTAAGGCAGAAGGAAAAATGGGCACTCCTCTATCTGTGTGGTCATGCACTTGATTGTATAAAAAATTAGGCTGGGCGCAGTGGCTCACGCCTGTAATCCTAGCACTCTGGGAGGCCGAGGCGGGTGGATCAAGGGAGCTCAGGAGTTTGAGACCAGCCTGAGCAAGAGCAAGACCCTGTCTCTACTATAAATAGAAAGAAATTAATTGGCCAACTAATATATAGAGAAAAAATTAGCCAGGCATGGTGGCGCATGCCTGTAGTCCCAGCTACTCGGGAGGCTGAGGCAGCAGGATTGCTTGAGCCCAGGAGTTTGAAGTTGCTGTGAGCTAGTCTGACGCCATGGCACTCTAGCCTGGGCAACAGAGTGAGACTCTGTCTCAAAAAAAGAGAAAAAAATAAAATAAAATTGCGATATGTTGTTCATCATGGATGCTTTTGGAATTGCCTTTTTAAAAAAATGGCATTAAAATGTTACTCATGATGATTCTTGAGTTTCGTGGCGCCACCACCCCCTAGGCCAATGCCTCACTGGTGTCACCCTAATCCGCTAATCCGGCCCTGTGGGATTCACTGCCATTGACATCCCCTGCGTCCAAAACTGGGGACCACGCAGCCCAGGGCCCCGAATCCAGCCACACCCCAGCCCTTCCCCTCCGAGTACCAGTAGCCACCAGCTCCAGCTGGTCGCTGGGCGGGGACCAGCGGCTGGCGTTCTGGTAGGAGCAGCGGTAGAGGCCGGCGTGCTCTCTCCTCATGGCCGGGATGAAGAGGTGGGCCTGGTCCTGGTACTTGCCGGACCGCAGCTTCTCCAGGCGGTACAGATCCACGCCCGGAGGCCCGTGGCACCGGATGGTCACCGGCTTCTCCAGGGGCACCAGGGGGCTGGGCACGGCCTGCAGGGTGGGCTTGGGGAGTGCTCCTGGGGGAGAGGGGACCGGCACCACCGTCCAGACAGACCCCCCACCAGGCTGACCTCCCGCCCAAGGGACCCCAAGGACTCACCGCTCCGTGCTCGCACTTGCCCCAGACACAGCCCTGAGGAAGGAAGAAAAGGACCAGATGCCAGGACCCCGCTTCAGTGGACGCTGCCTGCCTGCCGGGCACGGCAAGGCTGGGACGTTGGCATGCATTCGCTTTATTCTGCTATCATTTCATTTTTTCCAAAGACACACATTTGCACATAATTTAACTAAAAGCAGTCAGTCACTAAAAGCCACATGGACTCACTATTTTTTTTTTTTTTTTGAAACAGAGTCTCACTTTGTCACCCAGGCTAGAGTGAGTGCCATGGCGTCGTCGGCCTAGCTCACAGCAACCTCAAACTCCTGGGCTCAAGCGATCCTCCTGCCTCAGCCTCCCGAGTAGCTGGGACTACAGGCATGTGCCACCATGCCTGACTAATTTTTTCTGTATATATTAGTTGGCCAATTAATTTATTTCTATTTATAGTAGAGACGGGGTCTCACTCTTGCTCAGGCTGGTTTTGAACTCCTGACCTTGAGCAATCGCCCGCCTCGGCCTCCCAGAGAGCTAGGATTATAGGCGTGAGCCACCGCGCCCGGCCTGGACTCACTATTAAATTGGAACTAACGCCAGCACACACATGCACTGAGGGAAGCAAAACTCAGTGGAAATCAAGCAGGAGGGAGGGGGGAGGGGGAGGAGAAGAAACCAACCTAATGGGTGCCACGAACAGTGGGTGATGGCACACCCACGGCCGAGACTCAAGCATTACAAAAGCTGCCCATGTAACCTAAAGCACTCGTACCTCCTTAAAATAAAGGGCTGATAACTAGAGTCTATATAGAACTCAGGAAAAACAGCAAGAAAAAAATCAAACAACCCTATCAAAAAGTGGGCAAGGGACATGAACAGAAACTTCCCAAAAGAAGACAGAAGAATGGCCAACAAACATATGAAAAAATGCTCAACATCTCTAATCATCAGGGAAATGCAAATCAAAACCACAAGGAGATATCACTTAACTCCAGTGAGAATGGCCTTTATCAAAAAGTCCCCAAACAATAAATGTTGGTGTTGATGGCGGAGAGAGAGGAACACTCCTACACTGCTGGTGGGACTGCAAACCAGTTCAACCTCTGTGGCAAGCAATATGGAGATACCTCAAAGCGATACAAGTGGATCTACCATTTGATCCAGCAATCCCATTACTGGGCATCTACCCAAAAGAACAAAAGGCATTCTATAAAAAAGACACCTGTACTAGAATGTTTATAGCAGCACGATTCACAATTGCAAAGATGTGGAAACAACCCAAGTGCCCATCAATACATGTGGCACATTAATAAAAAGTGGTATATGTATACCATGGAGCTCTACTCAGCCACAAGAAACAACAGTGATTTAGCACCTCTTGTATTATCCTGAATGGAGCTGGAGCCCATTCTACTAAGTGAAGTATCCCAAGAATGGAAAATCAAGCACCACATGTGCTCACCATCAGATTGGTTTTAACTGATCAACACTTAAGGGCACCTATAGTAGTAACACTCATCGGGTGTCGGGCAGGTGGGAGAGGGGAGGAGGCACCTAATGGGTGCGGTGTGCACTGTCTGGGGTATGGACACACTTGAAGCTCTGACTCAGGGCGGGGCAAGGGCAATATATGTAACCTAAACACTTGTACCCCTCTAATATGCTGAAATTAAAAAATTAACAAAAATATTTTGAAATTTTTTAAAAGCCACATGTTGTGTGCTGCCATTTACACGAAATGTCCAGAACAGACAAATCCATAGAGACAGAAAGCAGTTACATGGTTTGGGTGGGGGGAGACCTGGGAAGTGACTGCTGAACCAGCAAGGAAATGCCTCTGGGGGTGACGGAAAAGTCTTGGAACTAGGCAGAGGTGACGGCTGCACAACACAGCGAATGTACCAAATGTCAGTTATGGCAAATTTTCCACTCTGTGTACTTGGCCACAATAAAATTTTTTTTTTTTTTTTTTTTTTTGAGACAGAGTCTCGCTTTGTTGCCCAGGCTAGAGTGAGTGCCGTGGCGTCAGCCTAGCTCACAGCAACCTCAAACTCCTGGGCTCAAGCGATCCTCCTGCCTCAGCCTCCGGAGGAGCTGGGACTACAGGCATGCGCCACCATACCCGGCTAATTTTTTCTATATATATTATTTGGCCAATTAATTTCTTTCTATTTATAGTAGAGACGGGGTCTCGCTCTTGCTCAGGCTGGCTTCAAACTCCTGACCTCGAGCAATCCGCCTGCCTTGGCCTCCCAGAGTGCTAGGATTACAGGCGTGAGCCACCGCGCCCAGTCCACAATAAAAAATTTTATAAAAGTCAAATAGGGATTCCTGCCCCACACTGTCCATCTCCAACCACTGCCGCTCTCCCACTGCACACACTTCTATTTTAGCTGTCTGGATTCACTAGACACGGCACACTGACTTCCGCCGTGGCCGTGAGGATTCGGACCACTGATCTTGCTGTTTCCTTCTTTTCTCCTTGTACTCTCCCAATAGCCAATAACACCCACGGGCATGTACAGCAGTACACGATTGTGTAGACAGGTATTGCAAACACTCGTGTGTTGTTGCATTGTATTCATTATGTGTACAATAAAACCCCTCACTAATGGGATACGCCAGGCCCCAAAATGCATCAAATAAAATATGTAAATGTGTCATTGGGAAGTTAACACTTTTCAGTCGTCTATATGGTCACAAGAAGCGCAGCAATAAAGACAGTGAAAACTACCCTCGACTGACCACAAACGAACTGAGAAAACCCTCCAGTGACCGTGAGAAGCCACTTGCTCAGCTCCTGCCCCCCTGCACAGTGGGGGAGAGAAGGACCCCCTTGAGATGCTACTTGCAGGATGGAGTCTCTTGTGTCATATGTCACCATATCCCAGAACTGTAGATTTCCCACTATTTTCTGCTTTTTTGGTTAAATCAATGTTCTGTGATTACATTATTACGACTGTGCAAATACTTCACACCTGAGGGTTATAATGTTGTACTTATACATTTTTGCTGTTCTTTTTCTCTGGAATCAATAAATGCCTGATTTACTTCCATCTGTGTAGTTTCCCTTGAACTTATTGCTATAATTCTCAATAGCCTTCTATGTAACTTTACACAGCATCTACCAAATTGCATAATCTATAAATTTCAATTTTTCCCTCAGAGGCATTCCCCTCTCCCATCTTTCCTTCTATCTGAACTAACTTTTCTCTGGGCTAAACACCTGCCCTCTTTCTCCCAAGCTCTGATTTTCTTTTTCTTTCTTTCTTTTTTTCTTGTCTTTCTTCTGAGCTGGTAGCATGATCTGTTTTATTTTATTTTTTTGAGACAGAGTCTCATTTTGTTGCCCAGGCTAGAGTGAGTGCCGTGGTGTCAGCCTAGCTCACAGCAACCTCAAACTCCTGGGCTCAAGCGATCCTTCTGCCTCAGCCTCCTGAGTAGCT